>JABCKU010000281.1:1362-16769 GCA_018221655.1 Myochromella boudieri | reverse complement strand
GTACTTTACTTGGACCGGAAAAAACCGGTTTAAACCGGTCTAAGACAGGTATTACTAAGCGTGTTGCACACCACCAAAAGGACCTCTGAATAGGCTACAGTTTGAACTTTGGGTTGTGAGAATCCATCAAGAACTCATCAAGATATGGGTAAAACAATACCTATGATATTTGATTGTACATAGAATGACCTCCAATTGTATTTAGAGTATATCTCCCTCAGTTCTCACCTGTTTCCCACAATTCAGTGACCGAATTTTAGCCAATGACCTATTCTATATGACTATATATGGTATATGTATACAATGGGTCTAAGGACCGGTCCAAACTGGTCTTAGACTGGAGTAAGACCAAAAAAGACCAGTCAAGTGCAAGTGCAAGTACAAGGACATTTACAATGCAGACAAGTTCAAAACCTGGTCAATGGAGTGGGATATATTGCGCTAGGCCAGAACTTGTATTCTATGTGGTGAGTCAGTCAGAAAAGCTAAAGCCTCCAGGGTACCATTGCCAGTAGTAAATTGGTGAAGGAGAAATAAAGGAGAATAGTAAGTTAAAGTCCAATCTAGGTCAGTTTTTTGCTCCAAGGCACTTGAAGCCTGATCCTGGACCAGTCATTTTAGGTCCAGAATCATCAAGCCCAGACTGTAAGGGGAACTCCCAAGCACCCTTTCAATTCTTTGATGATTATATAATCATTGATTCCTACCATTTGATTCTTCAATTCTTCAATTCCTCAACTTGACTCTTTGATTCTTTGATTCAACACTTCGAAATCTTGATTCTTCACTTTGATTCATCAATCTCCAATCTTCATCTCTCCATCACAAACTCTGTACATACTGTCATTACTGTCGCTATTATTAGATCACTCTGTCAGGGTCTTGCACCCCTTTACTGCTTATTTGTGCCATGTTGTACATACACCCGTCCCTCAAGTAGACAGTAGTACATATTGATTCTCTCAGTGGAGTGCAACCCTTATTCTTGTTCTCTTTGGATTGCCCTCTACTAGGTATGGTTGTTAGTAATAGTACATAGTCCACTTAATAACAACCTTTGGATTGCCCTCTACTAGTGTTTGCAAGCTGTTGCATTCACTCCAAGGTCACCCTTACACAGACTCAGACTGATGGTAACTTCCAGTCACCACCAGTTCTTTCCATTCAAAACACCAGTCATGGCTGGTCATTTCCATATATGGTAATAGTGGTTCAATTCCCAAATATGTATAAATAAGTAGTAAATGAGTGGGGAAGGTGAGCAGGGAATGTCACCACAACTGGGAAGGGTGGGGCAGTTAGAAGATAGAATGAGAAAAGTCCATAGTATGAAAATGGCAGTGGAGAGTGCAATGTTAAGTGGTGCAGAGAAGAATATGTGGGAAAGAATATAAGTATGTTTATGTGCCTAGTCAGATAGTGCTCATCACTGGTCTTGTTTGGTCATGGCAAATTCTCAAATCCAAAAAGCCTGGACTGATGACTGGTCTTTTTCCATGGTCCTGGAGCCCAAAGTCTGGTCCTTTGGTCACAGTCTGGTCAGTAATCAGGCTTGTGCAGTCCTAGATGGCTGAGATGGGTATCTGTAGAGACTGTGGTCCATGATGAATGAATGATGTTATCTGAGAGGATATTTGAAATAGGTAGCAAATGAGCAGGAAAGACAAGTGAGAAATGTCACTGTAAGCAGGAAGAGATATGTAGTTTGAAGATAAAATGAGAAAAGTTTATAGTACAAAATCATAGCAGGGAGTGTAATGTTTAGCAGTGTGGGGAAGAATATGTGGGAAGGAGTATAAGTGTGTTTATGCACCTAGTTGGATAGCATGCTTATCAACAGACCAAAACTGATTGAGTTATGCTCCATTTATTAAGACACTGGTACAAAATATGCAGCACCAAATTGATTTGATCATATCTTGGTTAATTTTTAACTGTTTTTGATCATCCAGAGAGTGAAAAATATGAGGATTAGTAGTACTATTCAGTGCTAAAAGGGCCTAGTAATATGACCAGTCTTACACTGTTAAGATTCACCAATAATCTTAGATAAGATTAGATATCTTAAGCAAATATATTCATGGCTGGTTCAATACTGAGAATATTTGTATACTACTAATTAGACTTGGCTAAGTAAGTAATGGACTCTTGATACATATGTCGTGCTGACAATCAATGAGCATGACAGGACCCCTGTTGCACATTAAAATGTTATTTACCCAGTTAGATGTTTACAACCTGTAAACAGACTTAAGATCACTCAAGTTCAAATGCAAAAAAATGTGTATAAGAATGTACAGATCTAATTGTGATTTCAACTCAGACAGGCCTGGTCCCTTCAATTCTTTATGAGTCAACCCAGCACTTCTCCAGACAGCCCTTTAGTAGGGTGTTGATAGCCACTGGCAGCTCTGTGCTTAAGTGAGTCTTTGGCTCCCAGCCAAGATGATGACTCATCAGGATCAGGTAACATGTGTAAAAATTAAATAGGAATTGTACCAAAATTTAACCCAAGTTAACAAAACCAAAAAGAAGTTATCTATTAGTATTATCAACGGAACTAAACACTCTATGTGCCGTAAGCTGCTTAATCAGCATATGTGCGAATACATTCAAGGTAAGACGAAAAAAGACAACAGAAGGGTAAGAAAGGACAAAAACAGTAACTTATTTTACTGTTGCAGAAGAAAGGATGGCTCCCAAATTTAAATATTGGCAAGGCCACTAGGGACCACCACAGGGCATTCTGGGGAAAGGGTGTGAATCTGCCCGAGGAGGAAATCAACGTTTCTTTTGGTCAGACCAGTCGTATTCAGAAGAACGGCGGGAAGGTTGTCCCGGGCCAACGCAGTATAGAAAGAACAGCCCTGTGATAAAGAAATACATTTTCCAAGTTCAGAGAACGATAGGCTATTGAGTAAATACAAACACAGTGCTTACATCAATGGGAGTTGGATCCGAAATATAATTGCCATTAGCATCGTTGGCACCTGGGGTGACAGGATGTGCAGAAATTATACTATTTCCACCGCTTAGGATGAGTGCAAAATCCCCAGGAGAAGAACGACGATGCCAGTTCGGGGGGAACCTCTGATCACGCAGGAAAGAAGTAAATGAGGGTACAGAGAGGGTCCCATCCGTTCCTGATTATGCGGACTTTAGGAAGGGCTATTCTCAATGATGACGTTGTCACACAAACCGTTGGCAAAGAAAGTGAGGGCAAGTGCAGCTTCTCCGTAATTGGTAAGGAAACGCCCTGTGTTAAGTGCAAACTGTGAATAATAATATTAGCTGGGTAGCATAGCTAGATGCATGTCCTCTCGTACCTTTTTGTTCTGAGACTGGCTATCTTGGAACCGCTTGAATTTGAACTCTTGTATCACACGCAAATTGACGATGCTCTTTGGGCCCGTTGCTGCTGAGTCATTACCGAACTGAGCTGTCACATCCAGCAACTAAGAGAAGGAACTTGTAAGTGCGAAAATAGCTTGTAAAATGAAGCTGTTTTGACCTGATCGAACAGAAATTGTTGAAAGTGTATGTTATCACCAAGGTTTTTATCCAGGCGCGTCATTGATGAATCACCTACAAAAAGATGGGATGACAAGGTTATGGCAGATGACTTAAGGAGTAGTGACCAGTGGCCGCTTGCCTTCGAAGCGCCCGTGACCCCCCAAGCCTCGTGCAATGGGTCCATCAATGTGACCGGGGAGAGGCGGAACATCAGGTGAGTCCAGCCCAATCGACACTTTATTGATGAGAGGGTTTCCGCGTGCAAGCTATTGCATTCCATCTCAGTGTATGTGGGTCACAATGCAATCAATATTACTTACAACGGCAAACGCAGCGAAACCGGAGGCAAATACATATTCCCAGTTGTAACCACGTGTGATGCCGTTAATGATGTCTTGAAAGGACGCTACTCCACTGGATTAAAGAATTTGTATCATAGTGATTAAAATTGTTTAAATATCATCTACGAACCTTCGGGGGAGATACCCATGATTGGCTAGGGTATTTAAGCCCGCTGTATGGTATGTCGAGCAGTAAGTAATAATCCTGTTGAGTACTCGCGAGGTAAGTACTTACGGCACGGCCCACGTCGGTCGTGTGGTCCAGGAGCAATGAATGGATGCGCTTTGTCTACGAGGAGAGTCAGTGGTTGATGAGGGGCATAATGCCTCGAGGATAGTGTCAATACCTGGAACTAAAACGCTTCCCGTGTTGGTAGGCCGGGGGGGTGCCGTAATGACAACGCCGTCGTCACGGTGAAGCGCTGAGGCTTGCGCCAATGCTAACAGGGATAGAGCACAAAGAATGAGCTTGGAGAGTCCAGCCATAACAAGTAAAGTGAAGCTGGAATATCGATTAGGTATAGTTTTTATACTTCCTACCCTTCCCAGTTCGGCAGTACATCAATACGGCGGAATCATTGTAGTTGACATTGACAAGGTGTCGTTCCAAAAGCTCTCGGTTTTGTAAACAGAGCAGCTGACATTGGTGTAGATGATTGACTCGTTAATGTGGTGCAAGGTCCAGTAAGCCTGGGAAGTTTTCAAGTCAAATGTGAGCTGGGTATGCATTAGCTAGTTAATTTCTTGTTTTTTCCTTGACCGTGACCATCCCGAGCCGTACCTAATTCTTGGAAGAACGTAACTCTATCCATCCCGAGCCGATCCCATCATTAAAAGTTGGCGGGGTAGTCGGACTCTGCCTGATCTTAACCAGGGCATCAGGCTCCTTCTCCTCTTTGCTCTTCTGTCGGAGGGAAAGGCGCCGCCATTGGCGGGCTTGGTCATATGCCTCGAACGTTTTTAATTTTGCTTTGCATCTTGACAATATATTCTACCTCACGATTTTCGATGGAGGTAGAAAATGTGTACGCTAACAATGAAATCGCGTCATAATACTCAAAAAGCACTATGTGGTTCTCCACCCACCAGTCGCCCTGATCTCTGTGACGAACGATATCCTTGTCACAATTAGGTGTGTCTTCTTTGTCATTAATCACCCCAATAGCCTTGGCGTCGAAAGGTTTGTGAGCAGTACCAGAGTAAAGGAGAAACGGGGTGTGCTGATTGCTGTGCGCTGTTGAACTGCGACGTTTGTATCCTTGACCGCATACATATCCCGGAGTCGGGGTAAATCAGGACATAACTCTATTCGATACTTACGAATGAGAGCGGGAATAAATCATGTGCTTGGAGAACTGTGAGAATGGTGACTGAGTAAGGAGTGATACAATTTACCTGTCCCTGTAATTGTGCTTCCACAACACCGCACCCTTCAATCAAAATAAACTTCAGTATGCTACGACCTGCATCCTCGGGAAAACACAGTAGGGCGCTCCTCGTTGGTGTGTGGTATGGTACTCATTTCTACATTTATGAATCAATCTAGACTATGCTGCAATAAATACTATGAGTGCCGCACACACATGGAAGAAAAAAATATTTACAGACATCCTGCCACGGCACCGCCCAGTCCCCGGGTCGAACGGGGGCCTCCACCCCTGAACATCAAGGGTCCGAAATTTGGAGGTGGTGCGTTGCCCGCTACGCCAACTGGGCTCGAGTTCTCTGGACCTGTGTGCATTGACTCGGAGAAGGCGGCGGAGGATCTAGATGGTGCTAGATACTCAGTAACAATGTCGATACTGCCCCTGGGACATGTATGGATGTGAGTCACGGTACAACTTCGAGTTTGGAAGCCTTGTCCGCACGCGCAAAACAAAAAGAACGAACCAAGTAGCCGCATTGGGATGTCGAGTGCCCAGTCCTTGAATTGAACGGGGATCTCCAAGTATTATTGGAGGGAGTGGCAATTCTGATACTGGGTCAAGGTTCGGCAAGTCGCCGGGCCCAAAAGATGTTTTGGGAAAGGGCGAGGGACAACGATGCCCTGGAAATATTGTCGTCCACACACACGAAACAATCACGCCTACATACCAGTACCCAGTCTCCAAGTCGAACGGGGGCCTCCGCCTTCCAACTGATTGATACCAGAGGTGTCGCGGCGCTAACCATTACGCGAACTGGGCTTGGCTACTATGAACGCAAAAGTGAGGGAAGAGGCATTGTTGGACGTCCGATACAGCAATGGTGCCGACTCCTAGTAGGCCCAGTAGTCTCCATGGTCGTACGAGTGGAACAAAAAGACTTATTGAAACATGGTAGCGAGCCCACACACTCTCCACTAGCCATTTTTTCGCGCAACGGAAAAAAAACAAGACGATACGGAACATTTCCAACGCCCAGGCCCCGAGTCGAACGGGGGTCTTCTCCTCGAAATGGGTTACAACACTTCGTGCAAATCACACGGCGGTGCGTTGGCCGCTACGCGAACCGGACTTGGGTTCTTTGGAGGATAGCCACATAAGTGCCCAAAAAGAAAAAGATGGGGCCGTGATTGGGAAGGCAGGTGGTGGGTGGTGAATGGTGGGTATTGGAGACTTGAAGTAGCGGAACTTGGCTTGATCGAGTATATGTCCTCCAACAGGGACGTTTGCTACACATCCATGAGCGGTGTGTTGAAAAACTACGCAAACTGGCCAGTGTGCCCGTTATGGGGTATGTATACGAGAGAAATCATGCTTCGCAGGTCGCGGTGGTGAGGATGTTGGGCAAGGCTTGGAGTGGAAGGGCTCAGCTTGAGAGGGGACTCAGGGGAGAGTCATTCGGAACATAAATTGGCATACATGCCCCCCCGTACAAGTACAGAAGAAATAAAAAATGAAACATTAGCCCTTATAAGTGCCCAGTCCCTGAGTCGAACAGGGCTCCTCGCCATGGCAGCCTCGTGGGTTAGGGCATCCGGGGTCGGGGCGTTACGTTTGAATCTGCATCGTGCTTCATGCTGCACACCCCAGGCGCATTTCGTTGCATGTCCACATCACTGTCCTCCGCTCTCAAGATACGCTAGTGCCGGTGCCAGTGTAGGTCGTCTATATCGATCTATGGATGTCTGCCATGTAGCACACAAACTCCGTTGCGACGGAATGGGGTGGGAAGGCGTCCCGGGTCATGAGGTGTTGAATAGGCTCGATGCACCCAGGGGAAAAAAAGGGGTGACATGGAACAATCGATAATGAAGTTTTCGTTATCATCGTAATGAGCCTTATGAAGAAGATCAACGCGCCGGGCTTAAGGAATATATTGCCTGTTTTTCAACGCACAGAAGGGCACCTGGGCCAATGCTTCAGAGAAACCGCAAAGAAAAGAAGCACTCCGACATAGTAGGCCCAAAGCCAAAAGATAGTAATACCCCAAAAGAGCCCACACGGACAGTCCTCGATCTGGGGAATGGTAAAGGTTAAACGCCGACGTGGCTGTGCCAGAATTGAAATCCTACGTATTAGTATTACCTAATAACTTGATATTCCGAAAATGAACTCCCACCTGTAACCCGTTTGCACTCGGACCGTCCGAGAGGACGTCTCTTAGGAGTAGCCAAGGGTAACTCGCGGACAAGCAGCCCGATTGTGAGGGGTAATATTGGCGCTGACTTACTGTGTGAGTTTCCCTCTCCTTCTCGTTGATACCAGGACTCAAGTACTGACATGACTGCAGTCTGCTAGTTAACAGGAAGCCTCAATCAAGTATCCGCCTGCCCGCAACCGATCTTTATTCTCTGCACCAACGAGCACAACAACTTTACCTCACGTGAATGGAAGTAGACGTGGCACTCACCCTGCACACGTCTCCTCGAGCCTCCAGATCCATCGTACCTCCAGCATAAACTACTCGTGCGGCCCAACATCCATGGACAATTGATTCAATACTTTTCCTTTATCGATCTATCAATGAGGGATATGCTGCTGTTTATTTGAAAGTGAGTTAATCCATTACTTCAACGTTACTATCTGCGAGCTGACCTGGGTACATGTGGTAGCTAACGGCCGACGTATTTTCTGTATTCCAAGACTCCCTTTTTTTGTGACCTTCGACGTGTATATGGGTGTGCTTCCAACACTCGTGGAGCACAAAGCATTAGGTAAGTCAAAATGGTGTCTCGCCGCGTCTTACTTACATATTTCAACCTGTAGGAGTTGATCTCCGTTTTCTCCATCCTGCGCTACCGTTGTTTTTCATCATTTAACGGTGCTTCCCATGCAAGCCTCTCGTTCATAATGCCCACCAATTGTTTTTTATTTGGTCGACCTTGAGGCCATCTTTGAGGTCATTGCCCTCGCCTTCTTACATTCTTCAAGGGGCCTCCATCCAAGGCATCTACCAACGTAGGAAGCCGATCGTGAGTCAGGCTCATCGACATCAAGGCGAGTATCACGCTTTAGATATTAACATGGGTACACTGGTCTGAACTCATTGTGGCTCGTTGTTCCCCACAGCAGCAGCCCCGCCACAAAGGACGCTACTAACCCTCACCGCACCTATCCTCCAACTTTGACTATATGCGATGGCCCACCATAAACCTTGCACCGTACCCTACCGAAACGGCGGATGGTGCTCATGGGCCAGCAAGCAAGGTGGCTATGCTTCATTTGGGGTACTTCTTGACAGTCAGTTTACTAATGTCGTCAATTTCAGTCTGTTCGATTTTCGTTCGATTAATATCGTTGTATGTCAGTGAGGAGTACAGGAGAACCAGCGCCTGTGAAGGGGGGGTCGAAGGGAGGGTACTGCATCACGTTACGGTCAGTCTGCCTCTAGCGTCTTCTGCAGCTTCCTACTAACACTTCTCATCTTTCAGCACATCCATTGGGGGACCTCAGCGCCTGTGGTTTGGCCGCCCCACCACTGTGACCCTTCAACGCCGGAAGCATTCATCCTCCCTTGATCACAATATCCAGTACGTATGTTGTACCTTTGGCCCTTAGGATACATGAACAGAGATGAACAATTGTCAAACTCAACCGTTAGGAACACATGGTCGTATTGATACAGTAATCATCACCCTAGCAGCACATGGAACTTTATAAATAAGCTATTGACGAGGCAAACATTCGAAAACTACCAACAGACAAAGCACGTAAAGAGAGAGATGGTCTGATTCAGTTCAACGAGCCCAAGGGGATTGGAGCAAGTCGCGGAGCGCCACTGTTTCTTCCTTGTAATTAAGAGGAGTAACGGAGGATATTATGTGCTGTGTGCGAGTGGTTTCCTATCATAATAATCTATCAAATGACGAAAAATAACGGATGGTTTGAATTACCTTATATTCGGCTTGCTTCGCCCGACACAAAATGTTGCATGTTGTCCAGTTCGCTCTGTGCAGAATCATGTTGAACTCGGCTTTATTGTTGTCCTAATTGTATATTAGTTAGGAAAGAGTAAAAGGATGCGCTTTACGGACTCTGATTTGAACGAGATCGTGTGCTGACATCCCAAAAACAGCAACACCGACATCATTAAATGCTTGCAGCCACGTTTGGCTAGACGAGTCAGCAACGGCGAGAGTTATGTTGTATCTATTATTGGTTAAATATCATCTTTAAATACAATTAGGCCTTCTCGGACATACCGGTATTCTGGAGCATCGAAGCTTTTGCTGCACTTCTCACACCGCCAGCTCCCGTTGATCTCGATAACTTTCTTGTTGCATTGAGGGGTTGGACAGGCTGGATAACAAATGTTATCGCCCATGATGTGCGTGATTGTCGCTCTTGCAGAGTAATGATCAACTTTATCATGCTCCCCAAGTTGAGCCTTCTTGACCTCACTGATGCTTCGCATCTCTGTACGTCTTAAGCCACCACCACCAGTGTTGGGGTGTACTTGGAAAGATTGGCCAGCCTCGGATGTGTCGTACCAGCCTCTCAATGCAAAGCATTCCGGAATATCTGGCTTGATAGTCATAGAGCTCGAGCTGATCATCGAGAGGGAGCGCCCTAAAAAACACACTTTAGTAGACACGAGATTCACAACGTAAATATGTTCCTACCGCCAAAATCCCCAACCTTGACATCCATGAAGGCAATAACGGGCGAATTTTCCGCGCTGTACTGTTCGGCTTGCTTTCCCCATAATGTCATGCGCACTGAGCAGCCAGATTGGTCAACCAAAGTGAGCTCTCGCTTTAGAGCCTGAAAGAGCAATGTCAGGAAACAGAACATAATTATAAGACTAAAGATATGCCGGACCTGCCTGTTTTCTTGCTTGATCGTAATTTCGGTCAAAGGTGTCGCGGCCTTAACAATCGCAATGACATCTGAACCAGGAGTAAGGTGAGCTCAGTTTGACGACGGAAAGTTATCAAACAAACCGCAAGTCGAGCCCTTCGCTAGATGTTTAAGACCACCCAGTGGTACAAAATGGTATTTGATCATGGGAAGGTTTGCTTTTTCGTGACACTGTAAAGTGAATTTAGACCATTGTAGGTGTTCCAAGACTACACTTACCTCCTCGACTTCCGTATTGCGATCTAAACTGAGTTCGTAATCATTCGCAATATTGGAAAATTTCTTATTCGCCGACTTGATACGTGCTTTGGAGATATAATAGACCTTTCCTTTCTCCAATTTGTGATAGAGCTCATCGACAGCAAGGTTGAATCCGGTACCGCGAATTTCACCAGTCTCGTCGATCAAAGTGACACTGAAGACCTTCCCATCTCCCCCCGCATTCGAATAGTTCCTGATGTCGGACTTCTGAGTGACGCAAGCCTTGATTGTCCAGTTGTTTTGGTATAGGCTGTCAGTGAGATCCTCAATAGGAATTATGGAGCCACGCCCGCCCTTGACAGCCGGAACGGGGTTACTGGGTTGGGCGGCCTGGACGGGTGGTTTTGCTGACGAGGATGCGGCGGGGGTTACCATAGGTGCAGGGGGAAGTGTCAAATCACCATTCTGAGGAAGTCCTGGAGCATCGAGAGATGTCGGATACCCAATCTTTTCGTTTGTCCTTCCCAGAACGCGTAGAGCAAGAATGATGAACAGCCTTGGAAAAGTTTAGTAGAATGAAACCGTGACAGGAGCAGCACTCGCGTACTTTTCCTCTTGCACATAGTTGCAGGTCAGCTTCTCGATTACTGCAACAGTGTTCTTGCCGATTTTCCGATCGTTGACTATACTGTTGAGTTGAGTGGCGAGCATGGCTTCAAGAAAGTTTATGCCATCTGACACGATAATGCGGAATCTGTCGACGCCGTCACTAGAATTGGCAGAGTTGTCCTTCTCTACGGAAAGAAACTGAACAGTGTGGGGGCCGTCGAAAAGTTCGATATCGTTAGGGGTAGACTGGTGAAGGCGAGCACAAATACCCGCGGTGAGCTGAACCATCCTTGAGTGGGCGTGCCAGCGTGGCAAGCACTATTGAAGCACTACATTGACAATGACAGTGACTCGGACAGGACCGTGACACCCACTGCAAGCGCTCCGAAAGATCGGACCTTCACCCGTTTGCACGACGTCTAGACAAGGATAACACTGAGACGAGCAACAAGTTTTCATACGATGCTGATGGTGATATCGACGCTGACTTACAGACTTTTCGGAAATTCATGCATCATGTCCCATCGCGTTTGAGCTGAGTCCGAAAATTGAAAAATACAAGAAAATGCGAAAAATATGCACCACCCGTTTACAACGCTCCAGACGCTTAAAATCACTTTAGAATGGTTCGATTGAACCATAAGAGCATCCCGACTTTACCCTAGGTCCAATCATCTCGGCCAGATCCTCTCTCTCGGCAACTTACAACCACAGTTGAATGGCACTTCCCATACAGCTTTAACCTGCTTTAACCCCCCAACGTGTTTATGTTGTCCATACACATATATCGCAACACTTACTTGCGCCGGGCGTAGCGTTACTATTACGGTCAGCGACGAACCTGCTTGAAACCTGCTCATGCAAAAAGCGAGCGAAAAAGTTGTTCTTCAATTCTATGGCATACAGCTTTCCAATTTCAACATCACTCTGAGACATGAATATCAGAAAAGTCTGTATAATTACTGTGAGTATTCCTCTCCTTGTCGCTGATACAAGGACTCACGGACTGCAGTAGATCTCTTTTCCCTGCGCTAAAGAACTCAACACCGCTGCTCTGCGTGAACTGGAACCAGGCGTGGCATTCAACGCTTCCCGGTATCTGTCTGCTCAGGCTTGTAGATCCGTCGTCCCTCCAGCGCAAACTACTCGTGCAGTCCAACCTTCATGAACGCCCGTTCCGATGCTCTCCCTACCTTGATATATCAATGGAGGCGGGCGGTGTAATACGGTGCCGCTGTTGATTTGAAAGTGAGTTATATCCATTGCTTCAGTGTTATCTGCAAGCTGACTCGGTTATGCCTGGTAGCTGAAGACTCAGGCACTTTCTGTGCTCCAATACCCGTCTCTTCCAATTTGGCGAACTTCAACATGTACATGGGACCTCCCATACTTGCGGAGCACAAGACACAAGTCAGTCAGAATGGCGTGTCACTGCCATGACTTACTCAGAATTTCAACCCGTACCTAGGCCTTTGCAAGTTATATAACCCGTCCTCGCCATCCTGCCGCTGCCCATGTCAAGCATATCCTTTTGTCATCTACTGGCCCCTCCAATCCAAGCCTCTCGTTTATAATGCCGTTCCAATTCTTTTCTCGCTTAGTCTTGAGGATACTTTTCCATCGCCCTCTCGCTTTCTTCAGGAGGCTTCCATTCGAGACATCTACGAGCGCAGGCCGTCATTCGTGAGTCAAGCCCATCAACGACGTTGACATTAAGGTGATTCAGGCATTAATATAGATACAGGAGCCCGAACTCATTGAGACTCTTCGTTTCCTCCCACCACCAGCCCATCCTTGTTAAAATAAGCAGACTGCCACAAAGGACGCGACTAGCCCTCGTCTCATCTGTGACTATATGCAATGGCCCACCATACTAAACTTTGCAATATACCCTACCGAAACCACGGAAGGTACTCCTGGGACAGCAGGCAAGACCACTTCTTGACAGCTGGGTCACTAACATCGCCAATCTCAGTTTCATCGATATTCGTTCTATCCCCATGGACACTTTGTGTCAGTTGTGTATCGGTGATTCGGTGAGGAGTACAGGAGAATCAACTTCTGCAAAAGGGTGCAAAGTGAGCATTCCGAATCACATTCCAGTCAGTCAGGCTCTAGCGTTTTCTGCGGCTTCCTACTAACTCACCTCACCCCCCAGCACACCCACAGGCCACGGGGAACATCGGCGTCTGTAAACCCTTTACCCAGGTTTAGCCGCCCCACTACCATGGTCTTTCACCCGCGTACTTCCAACTTCGTTTATTATACACCGGAAGCATTCATCATTTCCTGGCCACTACATCTCGTACGTATATTGCTCCCCGCGGCCATCTTGCACCTTCCGATCTGACCCCTTCTAGGCCCGCCTTAGCATCAACACACATATCTCCATGCAGGTGAAGAACGCCACTTGCCTGTCTGATAGGAGCAGGCGGACAATCGACGCTGGGGAGGGTATTTACAAGACGCTGTTTAGATGATTCTACTAAGGATTCTTCTCGGGCACTTCGAGGAGGGAAGCGAGGGACACAGTACTACCGCTCCTTTGGTACTCAGAGACGTACTTGACGATACGAGTATGGGTCAGCGCATCGTGGTGGTAAACTGCACAAATTTTGGCGCAGGCCAATGTATTGATATCCCTACTTTCAGTCATTCCTACGGTCGCCACTGGGATCCGTAAATTCACATCTTACAGTCCGAAGCGTATAGTCGTACGTGCCGATGTACATGAGCATCGTAGGACGGCCCAGATCCTTTTCTCAAGAACCTTTCCTATCCAGAGGGATAGGAAAACAGGGCAGGCAGGGCAAAAAGTATGGGTGTATTAGTGTTGAAGGCGACGGTCAAGGTTGTACGCCGTGGTGGCTCTTGGTCATCGACAGGGGGTACTGGAAGGAACACCACTTTTCCAACCCCACGGAATTCACGATATCTGGTCGCTGAGGGTTCCCATTTAGATGGCTTGCCCCTCTGTAGAAGACTAGGTTGATATGAACGAAACTGCTACATATATTCGTGATATCAATGTCGATTACATTGTCAACATGTCCCCAACGTCTTCTCTCTCCACCGACTAGTTAGATGGGGATGCAAATTGGAGCAAGGCGACTGTGATTCGCTGGAGCTTGGTGTTCAAGCGAAAGCCTGTTACCATATGAATCGAGGTCATAGATGAGAGTCATGCAAATCAGAATAGAATGCCAGCTCACGTTGGCACCACGAGTTGTGAGTAGCGAACGAAGCTTAAACCACACATCCTCGAATTGTAGCGACCCCTCGTCGTCGATTGTCGCCGCTCGTACGGATAAGGTGGTTGACCAACACCACTGGTTGGTGGATTTGATTTGGATGGGGCCAACGTCAGAGCACCAGGCACCGCATCGGCGTCTGGGACAACAGAGGCGATCCCGTTGGGATGCCATGGTAAAGCCGAACAAAGCTATTTTGTGAAGCGCTAAGGAGCCACGGTCAGATGGAGAGTGCATGATCATGCCAATAAATGGGCTTACCACAAAACTTTGAAGGTAAGGGCGGTCATTCTATGCGTGCGTGCGTATCCAAGTTATAGCCCATCTTCCACCACCATCACCATATGCATGATGTCGCCGGTAAGAGAGTCGAGACGGCGCGGTTCTCGTGAAGGCTATGAAGGCAGGAACACCAGATGGTGTGACGGTAAGGCTTTGTATTAGCATGAAGAGTGTTCCGCAAAGGCTGGTCCACCTCAAGTAGTTGTGTAAGCATGGTTATTAACCCGTGGAGAAGAGCTTCGGCGGGGGACCCATAGGACGAAGCGAGAAGAAGTTGAGGAAGGAGGGCAACGGGGATCATGAGGGTGAACTTATACCTATAGAGGGTAGATGGATGGGGAAGGTATGTGACTTGAGGGCGTGGGCACGGGTGGTGGTAAGGAGCAAAATTTGGGCAGTGGCGGATGGAATCGATGAAGGAGGGGCATAGGAAGTGAGTGGCCGTCAAGTGTAAAAATAACGCAGGTTATATGCTGATTGCCATGTGTTCGTCAGAGTGGATGTTATGAAGGAGATGAGGGTACTTACAACATCAGACTAGTTGTGGAAGACATATACCAACATGTTGATGATGGGCCTCTTAGCTCCAGCTGTACCTGCCTATAACCCACCCACTGGCAGACAAGATCTCATTCCAGGTGTTTCTGGGCGCGTTCAGCGGGAGTAAGGTAAGCGCGACGAGAGTCGGAGCGTGGTACTGGTGTAAGGTATGGACATTGGAGTATACGTAGGGACGGTGAGGCAACGGGTGGATGGATGAATCGGAGGCTGTAAACCATTCGGGCGCGATTGGGCGAGGGCGAGAGTGGCAAAGAAGTGCTTGAGGAGGATTCAGGAAAAGACTGGTCGCGGCTGACATGAATGCGTGACAGTGGCTATGCATTGGCACATGAGAGGACGGGCCCGACGAGATCACCATCTTCCAT
>JABCKU010000278.1:0-16959 GCA_018221655.1 Myochromella boudieri | reverse complement strand
TAGGATGAGAAGAAGTCCAGAGAGTGTCGTCATGGTGTCCCCCATGTCTTGGTGGAGGACAGGATGAAGAAACCCTTCGAGTCGTCTTAAAAAGTTCCTATGCGTCCATAATTGTCACAATGTAGGAAGGGATCTTGATGACATGTGAACGTTCTACACCAAGCTTGTCAATGTATGTATTATTGTATCAGTGTGGGTATGTTTCATTCTGGTGGCGGAAGCTTGTAGTCCCACGACTATAATTAGGCAGAGCTAGTCTCAACTGAGCGGCTGAAGTCATGGAAAGATGCTGAGGGGCGTGCATACGTCTTGAAGCGAATAGAACTCTGATAGGAATTTGGTTTCATGGCTCTCCATAGTGGTCAGTCCAACATCCCAACGTCAGCTGGACCTGGGGTAGAGTTCTGGTTGAGTTCTGGTCATGGTTCAAGTTTTGTACTTCTACAGACTTCTACCAATTTGTTCGGATGAGCGTGAGAACCCAAATTCGGAGGCTCTGACGGTAGGAGTTTGTCGGGAGACGGTTTGATCTTTCACTATCTTTATGCGCCTTATCCGAGATCAATGATTGTGTAGATCAGCTGGAAGAGAGCAGCGTAGCCACTATGGCTTGTATCTCACAAGTAGATTATTATGGGTCAATCATGCATCAAGATATGAGTACTATGGAGGGGTAACGCGCCGTATCGTAAGAGTCGTAAGTAATATATGCGTAGCAACCAAGATAAGAATAATCAGTTCTTGTAGCATCTATCAAAGTCCAATCACCCATTACAAGTGAACAACCGCAAAACACAATGTCAAGTTAAACCACTGTGCAACCGACGCTGATGGTCAGCTCATGAAACATGACATTGGCAAGTCAGGTGCACACCCGTCCACTGGTCTACACCAGGGAGCCCGTCGTTCCATATCGTAGATAACCTCATCAACGTCTCAAGATAGCCAATTCTCATGCCTCTGTCGGCGTCCAATTATCTAGCCCAACCGCCCAAGGCGCGCTCGAGAGCTGTGACAGTTGTGACAGCGGACTCGTAGGCTCAGAAGGCCCTCTTGACGGGTAATCCACATCCCCACCCGCTGACGACATCATCCTATGCGTCCCCGCACGCTCCTGCGCGAAATGCGCTATTGGCGGTGCGCTGAGCATGGTGGGGGATCGAGTGGGCGGGCTGCGGGAGCGGCTTCCGAATGCGGACATCGCAGGCGAACCACGCTTGCGGGCGCCAGACGAGACACTGCCGGAGTGGGCGAGGGAGTGCCCGCTGCTCGGGGTGCGGGAGGCGGAGAAGGCCGAGCCAACAGAGCCGGAGAGATCGCGTCGGGTCGAATTGGGGTCGGAGCCGGTAGAACGGCTGTGGGTGGGGCTGAGGTGAGAGTAAACAGAGGTTTCCTCTGGCGGGAGATCGAATGGCGGGACAAACTATGTTGGGAGAGATGTCAGTAGACATAGCGGAGGTTTAGAAAGATACGTACTTGACCGAATGTTGCCCGTCTACCACCCGAGATACCCTGCTCAGCAGCCAAAGTTCTCCACCCTTCCCCAGCACTGGGAGGGGCATCCTCAAGTACATCGATAGTAATCCCAGTGGAGGTATCATAATGTGAAAGGACAGAGAACGGTACGTTTACTTGAGTTGCATTTGATGATTCATCCGTCATCCAGGACTTGTTGGGTGGGATGGGGAGACCAGGAGGGAAGGGGTGTGCTGAGCGTCCATAGCTGCTGCTAGTGGCTGTATCGCGCAGGGACGACATTGACGATGCCGTGGTGAATGGTGAGACGGGAGGAGGTGCAGGAGTGTCCAGGACATCGAAGCCAATGGGGAGGCCGTGATTCAAGGTATTCATGCCGGTTGAAAACGAGTGAGATGTACTCGGTACATCGGGGACGCCTGGTCCACCTGCGGGTGCTGTAGTGAAATTGGGTGGCCGGCCTGACTGCTGGGGAGCACCGGGAGTCAAAGCGCGTGGCAGAGGTGTAATTGGGGACCCTGGTACGGGAGGTGTTCCGGGCGACGATGGGGCATCATGGTACACAGTACCTGCACTTCGAGCACTGGCAGTCGAGATAGGACGCTCGCCGTCAATGGTAAGGCCCAGGCCAATACGGCGTGCAGGCTGAGTCTCCGACATCTCAGGCGGTTCCAAAAGGGCTTTCCCAATTTCAGGATCATCGTCCTCACTCATAAGCGCAACAGAGGTAGCTCGTGAATTGCGCCGCGAGCCGTTGTTCGAGTTCCTAAACCAGCTGAGGCGATCAAGGCCGAGGCTAGCCCAGAGGCCACCGGTGTTTTGAGAAGATTCACCTTCAAGATCTTGTTCTAGACGTGGCGGAGAGCGAGAAGCGAGTTCCTCCGCTCGAACACGACGTGCGACGTGGAGGGTGGGTGCTTCATCGGCATCGGGGTATCCAGAAATTGATGCTTGCGAGGATTTGGACGTCAATGGAAGACTATCACGAAGCCTAGCTAAGGCGGGATCGATTAATCGTGGGGGTGGCACCAAAGGTAAGTGGTCAGAAGGTGGAAGTACTGATTCTACATCCAATTGGCGCTGCTGCTCTGGAGTGAGGATATGGCCGCGTCGGTGATGATCGAGTTCCGAAGTGGTGGACGGGAGGAGGTTGAGTGTTGGGCGTTCGACTAGGACACCGTACCCAGAATGATTGGTGGAGGACCCACCAGACCCACCAGACGATCGGGTTGCGTTGTTCACATCGGGGACGGGAACTCGGGGGCCGCGGGTACGGGCACCACCCAGCTCGGGATCAGCGTTTGGGTCGGGACCGGCGCCACTACGTCTCAAGAAAGAATCAGCCTCTTCACCACTGTGTCGAGGTGATCTTTCTGCCCATGTAGTTAGGCCGTCTGGTGCAACGACTTCATAGCTTCCTCCAAAACCGTTCCTTCCGTTTCTTTGTCCAATAAATGTGAAAGGAAGTGCATGGTCCCGATTTCTGCGGCCCTTGCAACAAAGCCATATGAGTACGGTAGCGATGAAGATGAAGATGAAGCCGAGTATAGAAGCAATGATGATGCCTATGAGCTGGCCACGTGAGAGGTGATTGCCGGCATTACTGTTGGGAGTGGGTGAAGGAGTGAATGATGGAGATGTAGATGTGAGAGAGGTTGATGTAAATGAAGATGATAATGATACGGAAGATGCGGAGGGTGTCGCTGTGAATGTGGGTGTTGTCGTTAATGATGATGATGAAGGTATCGCAGTTGTAGTAGTGGAAGGGGAAGTTAAGGAGGCGGAAGTCGTGACAGACGTTATGGAAGCAGAGGTGCTTGATGGCATACTTGTGGACGCTGGCGACGTGAGGCCACCATAGGTCCAATCGGTTCCAAGCGGTATCTTCTCAAAGCATGAGTTAGGAATAATACAAAGCTATCTTGAAACATACACTCGGTCCGTAGTAGGTCAATGGTAAGTACAATATCTCCGTTGAAGTCGCTAATGGCATTCCATTAATGTCGAAAATGGTAGTTGGAACAGGCGTAAGCCACGGTGGATATTCCTGCGTTGGTGCGGCCATTTATGCAGGTCTGAGATTTTCTTTTTGTTCTTTTATGAAGCTGGAAACAGGTCGTTAGTAGAGAGCGTGGGGTTTGTCCTGTAAGAATGATTAGTCTTCCATGTTAGAAAACTGTGCTATTCGGGAAATTCACTGAGATTGGTCAATTCCTGAGAATTGATATAGGAATATATATCGTTTAGACGCGTGAACGAGGAATAAGGAGGAGGGATGGGCGGCAGGAGGAAGAGTGGCAGAAGCAATGAAGCGAACAAACTAATATTGAACCAACAACACGTGACAGTTTTTGATGCTCACATGATCGTCGTGTACTGAGTACTCAGAGTCTCAGACTTGAATCATGATCAGCGATTGTGCTATGCCTATACACAGTTCAATTTTTCCATAGCACGTTCATATTTCAATGTGATAGTGAGTTGTCGTGTTCTCCTGTTCTCCTGATGGTTTTCCTGCAGTCTTGTTGATCAATGCGTACACCAGCAGTTCTGACGGAATACCCTTTCCTCGTGCGAAGCTCGAACCTCTGAAGAGCAGTCTCTGGATATCTAAAAATCACCAGTAGATCTAGGGCAGTGGATGAGTAGCCACCATGAGTATGTTGCCCCTATCCCTGTTGTGCGGCACATCCTGAAAACCTGGCTTAGTACAGGCGACATCTTTACCCCGTCTTTCTCCAACTGCGATTCGCCTTCGATATTCCGCTTCGTGACGCCCGGTTGAAGCACAAAACACCTACCTACCATCGGGACGTTACAAGGCCGTCCTCGATTCGGTATCCCATCTTATAACCATCTCATAACCAAACTAACTATCTGTGCATTCGCAGCTCCTACTCAAGCGCTTCGTACATGGTGCCGTTGTGGGATCGAGATCTGGATCAAAGGCAGCCATTCCTAGGTCCGACGAACCCTGAGCAAGGCGTTTGAACTCACCGCCTTGCATTAGATACTGGAACCGTTGTTCGGTAAGCCATCTCCGAATTTCTTGGTTTATCTTATCATTGAGCTAACCCGGGTCATACATATGCAGCTTTTCCACAAGGTTTCGAGCCGAAGTGTTGATGGGCAAGACCGGAACCACGAGCTGGTCAGCGATGCCGATGAACGCTCCATAGACGCCTATTCTGGCGCGCTTCAATCTGGCTTGGCAGTCTCTAAAGCGGGCGGTCACGAACACGTGAGGACACTGTTTTCTCTCACAACTCGCGGTCATTGACTCTCGCTCGTTACCCTAGACCACCCCCAATGCTTTGACTGGCTCAATGCCGATGTTCCTCTCAATCCATAAGTCTTTAGGAACGTTGTCATCAAGCATTTCTCCAATTTAAGACTCTATTCCCCCCGAATCGCCCTTAACTATGACCAGCATTTACAAAGCTATCATTCACACGACGGATCTGTCTCTGAGTCGAGGCCGGTGCATATGTCAGTATCATAGTACGTAACCAAATCAGCAAGGCTACGTCCACGATAACCATAGACAATACCAGCTTAATACCATTTGCATCGCCCTGTACATACTAGCGGGGGTGATTGACAAGATCTGGGTGACCAGGAGCGTTTGAACGAGCCCCCCAATTTGAAAGATGGGTGCGTACCCCGCCAACACACAGATGCTTCCACGGTAGGACATCTAGGCATCGCCGCCACATCGTGGCCCCTACCGCTGTCGTCGACTTGCCCAGATAAAATGGACAGACGCGAGACCAGATCAAACATCAGTAAAAGGCTTCTTTATGGCATCCAGAGCACCACCATGTTCGCCACGTCATTGAGCTTCATCGAGCTTTTGGGAGTCACATAGGATTATACGATGCACTGGCGAGGGTGAGCGGAACGGAGGGTTTCGGCACTTGAGGTATGTCCTATCGAGTTTTACCTTTCGATGATGGCGGCCTGAGTGTACTACCGTGATAGGATGGTCCGCCCACATTTAGGAGCGACGCTTGCTCTCAGCAAAGCGCCGATTGGTCAATTCAGTTGTGGAAATAAAGAAATAACCCATTCTTGCTGTCCGTTGACACACCTATAAGCCTTCGATATCCTTCGCTTCACATTCTTGCCTTTATCTTGCTGCAGCTTATTCTTTTCTTTCGTATATTCGAGAGAGTGCATGCAAATACGACTATTTTTTACCAGCCCCTACTAAGACAGACAAGACGCCAGAGTGAACACGCTCGAGTGTGACTCCCTAAAAGCCCACATCGGACCGGTTGTTGCCGAGGTGCATGGCATTGTCTTCTTTCCAACAAATCACCCCAAAAAAACATGGCTTACCCGGGCCCCATATTCTCAAATCAGTAGCAAATCACTCTTATCACTGTTTTATCAACTTCTCACTGATCTGACTATGGCATCGGACTTAGCCTCTCTTAAAGCCAAGTTCACAGGCGACATCGTCACCCCTACCGATGCCGAGTATCCAATGGCGATTGCGCGCTGGGCTGTCAACGCCCAACGGCATGCTGAAATCGTAGCCTTCGTCAAGGACGAAGTGGATGTAGGCCATGCGATCCAACATGCGCGTGCCAATAAGTTACCTATTGCCATTCGTGGAGGTGGGCACAGCGCGAACGGGGCTTCTTCGATTGAGGGTGGGCTCGTTATCGACTTGTCAAAGTATCTGAACGGCGTGAGGGTGGACAAGGAGGCGAAAAAGGCTTATATAGGTGGTGGGGCGGTTTGGGAGAGTGTTGATAAGGAGACGATTAAGTATGGGCTTGCGACGGTGGCAGGGACGGTGAACCATGTGAGATGGAATCAGTTTCCCCGTAGTACGATCTAATTTTCATTTCTAGACAGGTGTTGGTGGGTACGATCTGTGTTCTCTTGTGGTCTAAGGGTAAATGTAATGGTGACCGCCTGATAGACTAACTCTAGGAGGCGGTTATGGCTGGCTCAGCGGTAAATATGGCCTCGTTATCGATAACCTTGTTCAAGTGAGCAACCAATCATCGAATTGCTTTCACACCGAATCCTAACATTGGCAAACGCCCTGTACTAAGGCAACAGTAGTCACCGCCGATGGTTCCGTCAACATTGCCAACGAGATTACCAATCCAGACCTTTTCTTCGGAATTCGTGGCGGTGGTTCCAACTTCGGCGTCGTCACTGAGTTCGTGCTCCAACTGCACCCACAGCGCGCGACTGTATATACAGGGCTGTTGATCTTTCCACCTTCGGCGCTAGAGAGTCTAGTGGAAGTGACGAAGGCGTGGTGGGTGGGTGTAGGCAAAGGTATAAGCGACAAGGAGGCGATGATGCAGGTGATGAGTCTTACACCTAATGGGAGTGTAAGCCTTCAACCAATGCAGTTTGTCGTGGAATTATAAAGCTGATTGACTACAAAGTTCGCGATTACCGTGGCACCATTCTACAACGGCACAGAGGCAGAAGGCAGGGCCAACTTCAAAGCCTTCCTCGACCTCGGTACGTACGCATCTCTCCACTACTTCATCACGCCTCTTCTCTTCTCACTTTCCACCAGGTCCCATAAAAGACCTAACCAAAGAAACACCCTACGAAGAACTCAACGCCCTCTTTGCACGTCCCCCACAAGCTAGAAAACCCAATTCCAAAACTAACCTATCCACAGAACCCCGGCTCTTTCCACGGACTAGGCAGGTACATGAAAGGCGTCGCCCACCGCGCCCCGCACTTCCCCTCCATCTCCAGCGCATTCTCCGTCGTCCAGCGCCACTCCCATCCCGCCACCCCCTCCGTCCCAGCATTTAGAGTCAACGTCCTCTTCGAGTACTTCCCCCTCGCCAAGATCGGTTCCATCACCCGAAGCACGACAGCCTTCAGAAGGGAATCCACGCCCAATGTGGTGTTAGCTGGGATATGGGACGCTGATGAAGCAGATGAAGAGGGGTGGAAGAAAAACTCGGAGAAAGCGAGGATCGTGGCAGGGGAAATAGCCGGAATTTTGGAGGGTGCGCAGGAGGGTGTGAGCATGAGCCAGAAGTTGGGATATACTAATTATGGTGCGTAGTTCCGTTTTTCATACTCTGATTATATGTTTCATATGTGCATTGACGGTGTACTAATGTGGTTGTTTATATATAGACCCTGAGCCAGCGACGAAAGATAAAGCCAAGGCGGTGTTCGCGGAGAATTACCCGAGGCTGCAGGAGATTAAGAAACGGTATGATCCTGAAAATGTGTTTAACAAGTGGTTCCCCATCACGCCTGCGTGAACCTGGGTGTGCGGGTTAATTCTGTATTCCCAGGCTTGAGTAGTGCGAGTTTGTATCTTCTGAAAGACAGAAGGGGACATCGTCTTGAAGGAATCACCCACAAATCGTGAACTTTTTTCGCGCTCTAAGGCAGTGTGTGTAATATAACAGCATACGATACCTGCATTTTAACACCCATTCGAACTGTGGTAAGATCGCGCTGACTCGCATCGCAGAACTTTGGAAGACGAACAACTGTCACGAATGTAAACTGTACTCAATTATGATCGTACAACTTACGATACTGAAAGTCCTGAAGGGCCCCGCCAGATACGTGCAGGTATGCCTGCTTCCTGACCATACTTATCCCCCGTATATCATTTCTCAAAATCTCCATCGCCTCACCCAAGATGAGTGACCTCTTTCTCTAAAACTGACAAAACATACCGTTGCCTAGGGTAATGCTGCTTTACTGCAAACCAAACACCACAACCATAGCGTGGCGAGTGGCAGAGTATAATGGTGGCGGTGTATAATATTGTGAAGAGAAGAAGAGGCCTTGTGTGATAAAAACTGAGATGGTGATTGAACCCCAACTGCGGACATAACAGGAAGGTGTTAAACCACGACATAGCCACAATCTGAGCCCGCGAGGTCACTATCTTGTCTTTTGGGTGTGCATTGGGCGGATGTGCTCCCACTAACTGAGTCCAACTGACAGGGATTGACAGCATGAAACCCGCCTTTCAGCATCGTTCCATGACTTCAGCGACAAGTAAACTTCGAAGGCTAGCTCTGCCGGATCATAAGCCGGCCGTGAGGCTAGAAACGTCTGCCACCGGAACGACATCAACCCGATTCCTCTCACGTCCCAAAATTGAATTATGGACAGTGTACTTAGGACTCGGAACTTCTTAACATGAATTGAAGGGCCCGAAAAGGCTTCTTCATCCTTTCCTCCACCAAGACATGGGGGACACCATGGCGACACTCTCCGGACTCCTTCTCGTCCTATTTACCACAATACTTGTCAAACTATGGATGTCGCATTCTGTCCATCCTCCTTACCCGCCAGGACCAAAGGCAAGCTTGTTTTCGGGAAAGATTCGAATTATGCCGAAAGTAACACCTTGGTACACGTACGCTTCCTGGGTCAAGATTTATGGTCAGCGATTCCATCGTTTTTTCTTAGTAGGAGATAACTAATTCATCAGTTGCAGGTGGCGTTGTTCACTTCAAAGAATTCACTCAGCACATCGTCATTGTCAACACCGTAAAGGACGCCATAGCTCTCTTTGAAAATCGATCTCGGATATACTCCGATCGTCCCGCACTAACTATTGTTCATATGTACGATATATCCCATTTCCACATTAACCCTGGCTGATACACTTCGAGGATGGGTTGGGGCTTTAATACTGCTATTATATCTTATGGCCAGAAATGGCGGAGGCACAGAAGACTTTTTCAACAGAACTTTAAGAAAGAGACGGTGGTCAACTATCGACCTACACAGACCAGAAAAACCCATGAGATGCTTTACAACCTGCTCACCACGCCAGAAGATTTTATGTTGCATTACAAAGCGTAGGCAACCCGCTATATCTCTTGTCTCAAGTTTAACTCTATTACGTCCAGGACTGCTGCAGCTGTCGTAATGGCAACAGTGTATGACAGTAAAATATCCTCAACAGACGTCGACAGGTTTGCCTTGATGGTTGAGGAAGCGGCCGGCGAAATTAACAAAATATTCTTCCCTGGTGCTGTACTCGTCAATGTATTTCCTTTTCTAAGACATCTCCCTTCATGGCTTCCCGGTGCCGGATTCAAGAGGTTTGCTGAAAAATGCAAGGTCGAGACAGACAAGATACAGAATGTCCCTTTCAATTTCGTAAAGGAAAGAATGGTAAGAAATGGCGTAATAATATAACTTGGGTCTTAACATAATTGATTATTCAAAGGCGGCTGGCGCAGAGATATCAGGCCTGGCCGTGGACCTTCTGCAACGTAATAATGCTCGCGGTGCTGCAGCAGACCAAGAAGAAGATATTAAACATGTAACAGCAACCACTTTTTCAGGTAACAAAATACATTGCTTTACTTCTGTCGGTTAACAATTACCTATAGCTGGAGCGGAGACGGTGAGTGTAGATTTTACATTTCCATGAGATCGTGGCTGTTAATTGGCCTGCACGCATCCCTCAGAGTGCTTCGGTTCTGGGTTTTTTCTTCTACGCCATGTTAATCAACCCTGATGCTCAGAGAAGGGCACAGGAGGAAATTGATAGGGTTATCGGTACTCATCGCCTACCCGATTATGATGATCATGACAGTTTGCCTTACGTGGAGGCGATCTTCCGGGAGATCATGAGGAGGCGATCTTCCGGGAGATCATGAGGTGGCGCCCCGCCGCCCCTTTGGGTGCACCCCACAGTACCAGCCTAGACGATGTCTACAATGGGTATTACATCCCTAAAGGTACCTTACCGTCGACTAACTTTAACCCCTCACTTCTCATTGTTTCTCGTCAAGGTACAATCGTGTTGGCAAACATTTGGTACTAATAGTTCTTTATTACTTGCATAGCCTAACTGTAATCACTGAACCGTGCCACAGGGCCATGACACATGACGAGTCGAGGTATCCACAGCCTGAGTTGTTTATTCCAGAACGTTTCCTGAAGGAAAATGGAGATATCAATGACGACAAGCTCATCCCAGGTTTCGGCTTTGGCAGGAGGTCAGTGCTAGATCGGTATATGTTAGTTCCCCTTGTTAAGCTTTCGATAGAATTTGTCCTGGACGCCACATGGCTAGTGCTACGGTAAACGCCCTGCACCCCACAGCTTGACCATTCCATTTTTAACTGTTGGTTTTGGCAGCTTTGGTTGGCAATTGCAACCGTTCTCGCTACTTTCAATATTGCCAAAGCAAAAGATGTGGACAGCAATGAAATTTCCGCAGACGATTCCTATTCCGACGGTTTTTCGATGTACGCTTGATGCCAACCTCCATGGAACATTTTGACTTACTGTAGTGTTATACTCGGTCAGTCATAAACTTCCATATCGTAACGCTATTACACCTCGTTCAGAAGAGGCACGCAAACTGATTTTAGAGTCGTATGCCGAGAATTCGAACTCCAACGCCCCTCACACCCAAATATCCTTATTTAAGGATTGAACATTGTGCCTAGTTGTCCCGAATACCAGAGTTACACCTTACGAAAACTTTCATCTCTTGTCTTCTTCATAGGTTGGCCCGTTATACACCCGATTCAAGGGCTCAACACCGTGACAAGACGCCGAACTTTCAATCACAATGGGAATTTTGGCTTCAAGTGGAAGCCAAAACAAGTATTACGGATGGCTTATCAAAGTGGCCTAGCTCTTCAAACTGTTGTCGCTTTAGCCGTTGACAATATATTTTTATTGTTTCTTCTAATGCTGCTCATCTATATAATCGTCAAATAAGGTGCGTGAAGATGATGGAAGATCAAATACTCTCGTGCATAATGCCCATCCTCATCTCTCGTCGCTGCGCCCGGACCTCCGAGTCATTGGCAATTTGAGTTGTTGTGTACGAGCTCACAGGGGACGACGAGCACGGAGATGGTGGTGGTTTCGGGTCAAGAACATCTAAAGTAAACAAGTGTAAATACAAGTAGAATATACCGATTGACCGAGAACAATCCCGTTTCCAACATGAGTCCCTAAATTTGAGTCCCTACCACTTTTGTCCGACTCGTTAAACGAACTGGTACAGTAACTTGAACCCTTCCAATAACCGAGTCCAACTGACAGGGGTTGACACTATGAAGCAGGCCTTTCAGCATCTTTCCATGACTTCAGCGACAAGTTAGCTTCGGAGGCTAGCTCTGCCGAATCATAAGCCGGCCGTGAGACTACAATTTTGAACACCTGCCGCCGAAACGACACTGACCTGAAATTCCTCTCACGTCTCACAATGTGACAATCATGGGCCTAATGGTATACTTAAGGACTTGGAGCTTCTTAACACCAAGGGGCTTCTTCATCCTTTCCTCCACTAAGACATGGGGGACACGATGACGACGCTCTTTGGACTGCTTCTCTTATTATTTGCCACAATACTTGTCAAACTATGGATGTCGCATCCTGCCACCCACCCTCCTTATCCGCCAGGACCGAAGCCAAGCTTACTTTCGGGAAAGATTCGGGTTATACCAACAATAACGCCTTGGTACATGTACACGTCTTGGGCCAAGATCTATGGTCAGTAATTCCATTGTTTTTTCTAGTCAGGACACAACTGATAGTACGTGAGTTGTAGGTAGCGTTATTCACTTCAAAGAATTCACTCAGCACATCGTCATTATCAACACTGTAGAGGACGCAATAGCTCTCTTTGAAAATCGTTCTCGGATATACTCGAATCGTCCTGTAATAACTATTATCAATATGTACGACAAATTCCCCTCCCTTCCCAACCCCCCGCATTAGCCCTGCTCCTGATACTTTGAATTTTCAAGGATGGGTTGGGACTTCAATACTGGTCTCTTACCTTACGGCAAAAGATGGCAGCGACACAGGAGGATCTATCAACAAAATTTCAAGAAAGAGATGACGGTAAATTACCGACCTACGCAAAGGAGGAAAATACATGAGATGCTTTACGCACTGCTCACTAAGCCAGAGGATTTCATATCACATTGCAGAACGTAGGCTACCTGCTACATATTTTGCCTCCAGTATTAACTCTATCACATTTAGGACTGCAGCAGCTGTCGTAATGGCAACAATGTATGACAGTAAAATATCCTCAGCAGACGTCAACAGATTTACCTTGATGGTTGAAGAAGCGGCTATCAAAGTCAACCAGGTGTTCTTCCCTGGTGCTGTACTCGTCAACGTTTTTCCTTTTTTAAGACATCTTCCTTCGTGGCTTCCTTTTGCCGGATTCAAAAGGTTTGCAGAAGGATGCAAGGTTGGTACAGAAAAAATACAGAATATCCCTTTCAATTTCGTTAAAGAAAGAATGGTAGGGGGATAGTGCAATTCTTTTTAACATGGTCTGGGCCCTAACACATTGACCTTTCAAGGCGGCAGGCGCAGAGATATCAGGCTTGGTCGTGGACCTTCTACAACGTAATGATGCTCGTGGTGCTGCGGCAGACCAAGAAGAGGATATTAAAAGCGTAATAACAACCGCTTTTGCAGGTAAAAGGATATTTTCTCTACCCTCCTTGGCTAACAATCCCCGCTAGCGGGTGCGGAGACTGTGAGTGTAGATTCAACATTTATATGAGATCGTGACAAATGATTGGCCTGTGTGCATCCTTTAGAGCGCTTCAGCTCTAGAGGCTTTTTTCTACGCTATGGTGGCCAACCCTGATGCTCAGCAAAGGGGACAGGAGGAAATCGACAGGGTTGTTGGTACCCATCGCTTACCCGACTATGGTGATCACGACAGTTTACCTTACGTGGAGGCGATCTTCCGGGAGGTCATGAGGTGGCGTCCTATCGCCCCCTTGGGTGTACCTCATAGCACCAGCTTAGACGATGTCTACAATGGGTATTACATCCCCAAAGGTACCTTACCTTCCACCAACTTCAACCACCAACTTCTCATCGTTTCTCTGTAAGGTACAATCGTGATGGCAAACATTTGGTTGTTCTTTATTGCTTTGATGACCTAGCTGTAATCATTAAACCGTCTCATAGGGCCATGACACACGACGAGTTGAAGTATCCACAACCAGATATATTTATTCCAGAACGCTTCCTGAAGGAAAACGGAGAAATCAATGACGACGAACACATCCTCGGTTTCGGGTTTGGCAGGAGGTCAGTGGACCGGTATATATTAGTTTCACCTGCTAAACTCTTGATAGAATTTGCCCTGGACGCCACATGGCGAGTGCTACGGTAAACGCTATACATTATGCAGTTCAATTCTTGCCGTTTCTAATTGTTGGTCCTTGGCAGCTTTGGTTGGCAATTGCAACCGTTCTTTCTACTTTCAACATTGCCAAAGCAAAAGATGCAGACGGCAATGAAATTCCCGTAGATGACACCCATTCCGACGGTTTTATAATGTGCGCTGATGCTAACTTCTCGGGAACATTTTTACTCATTGTATCATACTCGGTCAGTCATAAACTTCCATACCGTAGCGTTATAACACCTCGTTCAAAAGAGGCACGCAAACTAATTTTAGAGTCGTATGCTGAGAATTCGAACTCTGACAACGCTCAAACCCAAATATCCTTATTTAAGGGTTGAATGCTGCGCCTAGTTAATTGGCTAAGTACCATTTGAAAGGTCTATGAAGAGGCGAAGAGATGAAAGTTCCTGTAACCCGTAACTCTGTCTGAAGTGATCATGACGGTCGTGTTATCATGTTATCGTTGTATGTAATACGTTTTTACTGCTTTTGTTTTAATTCTGTGATTTCAACCTTCTCGGTAATAGAAATGAGAGTTGCAGTCCAAATAGTGCACATCCCATGAGAACGATATAAACCATGTTTCCCCCTAATAGATTGCGTTCCAGAGAGATAGAGAAAAGAGAGGCAGCCACGGATGGCCCGATGCCTCTCGAGAAACACCCTGCGGCCTGTGCCAGGCCATTCGTCGCACCCAATGCAGCCCTGCTCGGTGCACTGTCCACAATGATCATCTGAATCGATCCTGGGAGTATATTGTAAGCACTAACTCCATGGTGGATGGACACACACATACCCCATGCCATGCCGTTCGTCAAACGAAAGGCAAGCTGAGCCACCACAACGGCCCAGGCTTTCCCATCGAGTCTCCCCACTCGACGAGCGAAGAAGCTCAACAGCGGGTATAAGCTCATATTACCAACATAGCTGACTTGCGCGGCAGCACAGACGTTCCTTGGTCCGAACCGACGAACCAACCTTGGGAGGAAGAAGAGCTGAACGAAGGCATTGACGAAACCAAATGCACTCAGAATCAATCCGATATGATAAGGATCGAGTCCGAGGCCACCTAAGGGAATAGAGGTGGAGTACATGAGGGGAAGAAGGACTTGGCTGCTCATGTCCACGAAGGCGAGAACCATATAAACGAAGAGGGGTAATAGGACCTGTCGTACGAGTAACGCGCTAATTGGTGGCGGTTCATCTGCATCTTCTTGAGGTATCCTTTTAGATTGTGTATCAGCTGTCATATCATGTTCGCCTGGGCTCGTTGATCCATAACTAGGGGTATCATCGATGAGTAGCGGTGTTGTGGGGTTGGAGCCAGGTCTAGAGCTATCTGCCTCAATGGTGTCTTCGGCGAGCTTCTGTCTTTTTTGCTTCGCCACAGCCGATGGTAAGGTCTGCACAAGAAATGAGATGTAACTTGGGCTTCGGTTACAAAATCACTCACCTCTTTCAAACCAATGAAAGCTACTGCACCGCCGAGTAAGGCAAAAGACCCGGCTGCTGCGCATGGTAAGAAGTATGGCTTATCGTGGAAGAAGGGATATCTTCCAAAGAGTCCAGGCCAAGTTTTGGCGGGTTCTGCTAGTAGGCCTCCGAGGATTGGCCTAGACAAAAGATCAGAGGGGGAGATCAGAATTGGTGATACAGCCTACCCCAGAGTTACGCCAAGACTCCAAGTTAGAGGCAACATGGCATAGGCATCGGCTATATTGGTAGAGTCGGTAATCTTAACAAAATCAGTGCCTGTTTCCATTAGAAGTCGGTGGTTCGAACCTCAGCAATTACAGTTTTCGAGACCCCTAAGTTTATGAGGCATCGAACAAAGAAAATATGTTAAGTTTTGCGTACCAATATTGCCATTGAAAACTCCCTGAATGATTCTCGAGACGATCAATTGCCAGTACTTCGTGGATAGACCGAAGCATAGCATAGCACACGCGAGGCCAATGGGACCCAGCAGAAGGATGGGACGTCTCCCAAGCCAATCTGATGCCCGCCCCCAGAAAAACACTGTGAATGCCTCTGCGAAAAAGAACACAGAACCCTGGAATCCTCGTTAAAAAACGGTCAGTAATCCTATGAAGTTCGACACGTACCACGGCTCCTGCATAGTAACCCGTCTTTCGTTCATCCCCGCCAGTAACACCTGTGTCGCGCACAAATTGGTTCACGAATGGATGGATGACGGAGGCAGCCACAGGTTCTGCTGCTTGGATCAAAAAGGCGATAAAAAGCTGTAATTTTGGCAAAGGAGTGCGCTTCAGAATGGGGTGCTCCTGAGGGGAGGTGGCGCTCTCCTGCTCAGGCATCTCAGAGTCACCCAGCCTTGGTGATAGAAGTGAAGGGCAGGTGGGCTCAGGCTCTCAGTCGCCGCCGATCGATCACTTGTTCGACACATCGTTTAGCCGTCCAAATCCTCCCAAATCCCCCATTTTCTTTTGATATGACGAAAGTTCCATCGAAATCTTGGCTAAAAGCGGTAAATCAAAGGAATACAAGGGAGCAGAGTAAGAAAGCGACGGAAGATGTGAACAAACGTCAAAAACGAAAAACCGGACCATCACTTCATCGGTCCGAGAAAAACCGACGGATGTCACTACAAGAATCTCACATATCACCCCGGATAAAACGAATCTTCCGTGTGCTTGAAAACCATACTTAATACACAAATTTCAACTTAAAAGTCAATTAAACAGGAAACAATAGAGAAATCAGAAATTTCTCCATTACTGAATTCGTAACTGAAATATTCAATTTTTTGGCAGTTCCTGTGCCCCTAAAACTGTTATTGAAAACCGAAGTTTCTATAAGACAGAAAATAAGATTGACATGTCTTGTTTCAATTTTAAATTCAGCCTCTCAGACACAGATATTTTTTTGAACCTTGAAATACTGGTTGAGATGCGGGGTTTCTCAAACGATTTAAGAAAGGCTGAAATAAGGATTTTCAGCCATATTTTCGGTGTACCCTAAAATAATATAAAAAATAGGGAATTCCGCAATACTGAAATGCATCGTACGCCGATCGTGCGCCTTGCGTACATTACGCTAAGCGTGACTACGAACAGCCCTCAACTTCTGACGTTGTCGCCCTCCCCGAATAGGAATTTCGGCTTGGACCTCCTTGACAAGTTTGTCCACTTTTGACACCGACAGTGCCTTCGATGCCGACGACACCTTGAGTATCTTGATGAGGATAGTATTTACTGGCCACATATCCTCGTAATTATCGACAATTGGGAACCTCTTAGCCATCTGAGGACCGGAATGGGTAACGTAAATAATATAATCACATGGGAACTTACTTT
>JABCKU010000277.1:0-14653 GCA_018221655.1 Myochromella boudieri | reverse complement strand
GTATGGTCCTACCATTGATTGATATACCTTCTTCTGACCTATCTCACAGGGTTTCATCATCGGTGGCGCGCTGAATATATATCTTAACGAAAGGATAGGGTTCGGCAAGGTCCGTTGAAACAGCACCTACCCATTATCTATTCTAACGTCTTTCTGCTACACAGATCGTCGTTATTGGTACCCCATCGCTAGTGTCCCCAAAGAAAAAGCAACTCTGATAATCCATCTACTTATACAGGGACATCATTCCAACTCCTGGCCTATACAATACAGGCGCCAGGGCCACCGTTTCCCGTCATGGTTGTTGCGAACTTCTTCACGGGTTTAGGACTCTCTCTTCTTGTGAGTGAAAACTATTACACGTTCCTTACTGCCCTGACCTTGTAGTTCTGACTCTTGTCATTTAGAACGCACAATCAAACGGCTTTGTAAGTAGCCTGACAGACAACATGGAAACGAAGTTGGGAATTCTACATGCGTGCTACGGTTCGTTTACAATCTCAGATTGCTTGGCCGCCCTGATTGACACTTCCTCAAGGTTTTGGAGCGTTTTCGTCCCCCTTCGTTGCAACGTACTTTTCCGGCCGGCGGCGCTGGTCATTTCACTACCTTGTCTCAGCTTCAATGACTATACTAAACACCTTGGCTCTCATCCTTGTTTTCCGCTTCAAACACTTGGATGGTAAGCTACACCCCTACACAGACGGCTCTTACAACTCACACAAACCCCACAGAACTCCTCGTGGAAGGTGGCCAAGCTCCCGTAAACGAACCACCTCCCACCAACTCGACCACTCAACCCAGGGAGAATGTCTATCGCCAAGTCTTTGGCCTGAAAGCTGTGCACATCCTCACCATCTTCGCAGTCATCTACATTGGCGTAGAAGTCACTGTCGGCGGTAACGTCCCTGCTTTTTTCTACCTTTCCCACCACCATTCAATTAACTCTGCTAGGATGGATCGTGACCTTCATCATCCGTGAGCGCGGCGGTGGACACTCGTCCGGCTTCATTTCGTCTGGGTTTTTCGGAGGTGAACTACACCCTTCTCGAACACACTACGCGGTCCCGTCTAAAACATCACACAGGTCTGACAGTGGGTCGGCTCGGGCTCATGTGGTTTAATAAACTAGTGGGCGAGCACCTAGTCATCATGATCTACTCCGCCATTGCGCTAGTGTAAGCCCAAACATCCCTCGTATATCAAGCATGCTAACATTACTCCTAGGCTCGAGATCACTATCTGGTTCGTCCCCTCCATCATCGAAAACGCCGTCGCCGTACGTCCTTCCTCCCTCTCATCAAGCTCTCTCCTAACTCCCAATCTGCCTACAGGTCTCCTTGGTTGGTCTCGTCCTTGGACCCATGTTCCCTGTCATGGTCTCGCACGCCAGCAAAGTACTCCCGCGGTGGCTGCTTACCGTCTGTATTGGGTGGATTACTGGCATAGGGATGGTGGGCTCTGCCGCACTCCCGTTCCTTACTGGTGTTCTTTCCTCGCGGTTTGGTATCGCTTCTCTTCAGCCTTTGTACGTGTCTTCATCCCGCTCTGCTCGCATGTATGCTGACCTTTGACACCTGCGCTTAGAATGATATCTATGATGGGGATAATGTTGTTGGTGTGGGCGTTTGTTCCAAAAGGTGGTCGCCGAATCGATTAAAGGTTAAGGTGTACCTTAGTTGGTTTTAATGTATTATGTTATAATCTGGGCAGTTTTTTATATTGCGATATGAAAGTTTTGTCCTTCATGGACGACGAAATGTTCTATCCTGCGATGCCAAATCGGGTAGATGACTAAGCGAACTTCTTGAACTCGTTCCACCAAATGCCAAGGTTGTTGAATGGCATTTCGTCCATCCTTAAGCCTGCGTCACGCTCTCTCAGACCTCCAATAGCAGAATCTACTAGAGGCACCCGTGGAGAACCAACAACTGCCCCGCCCACACCTGTCGTAGATTTTGAAGCATTACGGCGACAGCGGAAAACAGAGTGGAAACGAAGACAAGGGGTTAGTAAATCTCCCATCTAATACCTAAACTGAGGATACCATAAATACGACAGGGGCAAAGCTTTGTTGACCACATAATCATAAATGTTCGAGGCGGTACGTTTTCTGTCCCTTTTATTCGTAGTATCTTTGTCTAACGGCTGAGTTATCAGGCAGCGGTGGTGACGGTTGCGCCGCCTTCCACCGCGAAAAATACAAACCCTTTGGTCCACCTTCAGGCGGAAACGGTGGGCGCGGTGGCGATGTCTACATCCTACCCACACCCCATCTCACCACCCTCTCCTCCGTTCCCATAAAAATTCGCGGGAATTCCGGTGCACACGGCCAAGGGACATGGCAGAATGGCAAAGCAGGAGAAACCCTCATAATCAAAGTCCCAGTGGGCACTGTTGTCCGCCAACTCCCCCGAGAAGACCCCCGACGCGCCAAAGACGAGTGGGAGGCCGAGGAGGAGTCGCTTGAGGGACTTACGCCATCAGAGAAGCAGGAGAAGATGAGAGACAACCGCTGGCTGCATTATCCACGGAGTGGAGAGGCGAACGTGCAACGGGACACCTTTCAAGAGGCGGAGGCGGCTGGGTACAAGCAAGAGAGGGAACGGAAGATCGCAAGGCGGCGGAGGCAACAAGAGCAGCTCATCTTCCTCGATCTCGACAAAGATGAGAGCACCTCCCAGCGTGCAGTTGATGCTCCTCTTGGAGTTAAACAACACGAGCCCATGGGCCACCTTATCGTGTCAGGTGGGTTGGGCGGACTCGGGAACCCCAACTTTCTATCTGCCGTCAGTCGGTCTCCCAAGTTCGCGTCGCGTGGCCATCCTGGAGAGCGCATCACTCTATCTCTGGAGCTCAAGCTCATTGCCGATATCGGGTTAGTTGGGATACCCAACGCAGGCAAGAGCACCTTGTTACGTGCCCTCACAGGCGGCCGAGCCAAAAGCGAAATTGCCAGCTACGCGTTCACTACATTGAACCCTGTTGTAGGTGTTGTACGCGTTGCCGGCGACGGCACCTTCGAGGGCGGCGTTTCTGGGCAACTCGTACACGACGAAACGATTGTGGAGGAGCAAAAGCTACAAGAGCAGATGGAGAGCGGGGAGCTGGCTCATGCTCTGACGCGGAATCAGAAGGAGGCAGCAGAAGGGGGAGAGCCTACACCCCGACCAGGGCACCGCTTTGACATCGTCGAGAACTTCCGCTTCACCATCGCCGACAACCCTGGTCTCATTTCCCAAGCAGCCGAAAATGTGGGCCTAGGACATTCGTTCTTGCGCTCCATGGAACGCTCACATGCCCTTGTCTACGTCGTGGATCTCTCCGGGCCAGCACCATGGGATGAGCTAGCCATTCTGCAAGACGAGTTGGAAAAGTATCAGCCTGGTATGAGCGCGAAGGCTCGGATGGTTGTCGCGAACAAAGCCGATCTGCTGGGTGGAGATGGAGACCCCAAGGCAGTCGATGAGGCTAAGCGGAAGCTCCGGACCCTGGAGGAGTATGTACGGACACATATGGTTGTGCGTGCGGGACCAGATGTTTGGACGTTGGATATCGTTCCCGTCTCGGCAAAGTTTAGCCAGAACCTAGAAAAGGTTGTAGCTCTCATGCGAACATATGTTGAGCAGGCGAGGCGAATATCTTAGTGATGCCTTACATTTTATGACATTCCTACCCATTATTTGGTTCATTGGGTGCGTGTTCTAGGTTACAGACAAGTATAATTCTTTCATAATCATAATGACTCCCCCTCATCTTTCTCTACGCAGGATGAAGTGCTCAGATCCCTCCTTACATTATCCTAACATGATCACTTGATCTAGGTTATTCGCAGCCTTAAGTTACTTAATCTAGACCTACATCTCTGATATGTCGAAAAGGAGAACAACCGTAACATCAAAAATGTTGTGAGGTTGTAACCACATACCCACAGCGCCTTCTCCACTCTACTATGGCAGCTCCTTTCCCTCAGGAAATCTTTGACCTTGTAATCGATTTTCTCGATGTCCAGAGTCCGAGTATTGAGCTGGATACACGCACCCTGAAAGCCTGCACCCTCGTATCTTCGGCTTTCTGCCACCGAGCACAGCGGCAGCTTTTTCACAACCTCCACATCCACTTGTCCCCTCAAGATAGTAATAAATTTATCCACCTCCAAGAGTTTCTCGCTTCCGTTCCTCACCTTCGCACTCACGTCCGCTCCTTGCATGTACATCTTCTGACTACGTTTATCCCAACTTCGGAAGCTGCACTCCCTGGTTCCATAAACCTCCCGCGACTTTCTAGCCTCTACATCAAGACCGATACCCTCGAGGTCACGAATTCAGGCCGCCTTTCGTTTCGCGTCCTGCCAGACTGTCTCAAACAATATTTCTACACTTTGGCTCAGCTTCCCACCCTTCGAAGTCTCGCCATCACTGACCTTTTGGAGGTGCCAGTCAGCTTTCTCCGCACCCCAGCGCAACTCATGTCACTCACCGTACAAGATTCACGAATCGTTCCTGACAGCCTGAGCTCTGACAGCGGATGTGTACGGGATGAGGAAAGTAGAAGCCTCGAGACACTCAAAGTGGCGTGCTTTTTCAGTTACCAGATACTCCTGGACGTCCTCTTGGACGCGCGTTCTTCGCTGACGTGCATGTACCTTCGCTCACTGGACCTGTTCATCTACTATCCCGAGCACTTCATGCAGTGTCGTACAATACTGAAGACGGTTGCTCCATACCTCCAATCCCTGAAATTACTCATCTGGCTTGGTGAGTATAGGTTTTCATTCCTCAACGTAGAATATACATTCAATGCCACTTGTAAATAGCACGACAAAACCCGTTAGACCTTACCTTACGTGACCTGCCTTGCCTACGGCACCTCTGCCTGGAGGCCGAAACTTGGTATGTCCTTCCGGACGTCTTCCGACTCCTCGACACGATACCCTCGATCAACACTTGCCTCGAGGATGTCGAATTAGCCATGTCAAACGAAGTGCGTGACGTATATGAGTTAGATCGTTTGTGGCGCCCTTTAGATGAAATTTTACTTGGGGCGGGATTACAAAGGCTTGTGGTTAATATAAAAGGCAGCCATTTGGAAACTAGCGAATGGAATCGTGGGTTAGTGGAGGACATTTTAAGGGAGGAAGTACTGCAGAGATGGCAAAAGATGGGTTGCTTGGTGGTGGAAACCACATAATCTGGTAAAAATTGGGTCACGTTCCAGATTATAATCATACTGAGTGCCGGGTCCCTAGCATCCCGTCATTCCAGTCAGAGTAGACCATCAGCCGGTTGGAAGAACTGAGCCGGGGCATTTTTTGGGAAAATTGTGATCGTTGAAATGTAACCACAACAAGCTGTAACTGTCTCTCGTGATGGTCGGACCCTAGAATGTGATCAATTCTGGTCCAGCTCTTAGGTGGGAGTGCTGGAGCTCTGATGACAATTGTCGTCAAGCAATTTTCAAGGGGAATTGTTTCAAGTACGCAAGATATCCACGGTCCACAACGACGTGAACCATCACAGATGTTGATCTCGAGCCAGTTGAGAAAGGTAAAGGCCTGGAGATCGAGGTATCTCTCCCAAGTATTGCCTGTGATCGTATTGTTAGGTTATGGGACAGGGAATTCAGTTACGCTGCTAAGCTCACTGATAAGCACACTAATAGAGATTTCGCTCAATGTTCGAACGGAAGCGTTGATTATCTGTTGGCATCGTGGAATATGTCCCTCCAATTCCAAGAGACCAGAATAAGCTCGAAGACCATTTAGCGATAAGAAGGGTTGAGAATCTTGAAGCCATCGCGTCAGTAAGCCGTCTTGTAAAATCGAAGGATCTAGAAGAATCAAAGTATGGAGCTGCCCGTCATCGGTATCTGAAGGTTTCGAGAACGTGGAAGGCAATGAAGAAGGAGGGTTCTTTTTAAACCGGGGAGTATCACGCTGATCGACAATCAGCTCGAGGTGCTTCAACCGTGACGCTGTTAAGAAGAGCATGTCAAGCGGTATTTCCAAGTTGTTTGCGATAAGGCAACGAAGGCTCTTAGAACGCAATAGATGTAGCAGATCAGCCTGAAGTTCTGTTGTAAGCCACGGCCAAGTAAAAGATCCACCGACGGAGTCCAACTCCAATGTTTTCAGACGTGGAAGTATTAAAGGTTTACCAAGAAAACCTGGTGCATCCAGCAATTCGGATAGATCCAGTTCGATCTGTTCATCTGAGGTGGTATCGTAAAAGTGCAGGTGGAGGGAGTCGACGAAGGACGCAATACGAGAATCCTTCTCGAGAAGGAGTCGAAGACGATTATTGGAGGCAAGTTTGCCGTTGTGGAGTCGAACGTCTAAGGATGAGAACAATATCTGCTGAGATCGATCTCGGAAAGTTGATGATGCAAGGCTGCATGCGCGCAGAGCACCTTCGATACCAGTCAGTTCGTCTACAATAGCATCGAAAATCTCTTGCGGAAAGATGCTTTGTGGAACTCTTTGCGGTTGTCCACCCATCGCAGCTTGAGCGCTCTTCTTCAGTTCTAAGATCATCGATCAACACCAATATAACATGATCTTGGCATCAAAACTGATTAGATAATACCCATTTCCTCACCTTCCCCATGTGATCAGAACTTGGTATTCAACATTTACATTCACTCAGCCGACTCGCAGATCGTGCGCCCAATCTATCCAGGTTCTATTCAACAACTTAATTGTGATGATTGTTGGCGCGAGATCCGTCCGAATCCCACTAACCAAACTCAGGAAGTCTTGCCAGCCATCGAACATCGCTAACGATGAGAACACTCTCCACTTTTGTAACAGTATTGGTTGGGCGTGGCATAGCATTTTACCCATCATCGATGTGATCGCAAGTAAGTTGTCACAACTCCTCACCTATGCCCTGGACTGATCATTATCATTGACACTACGCAAAGACACGAAGAGCCATTGTAAACTAGCTAAGGGCAGGCGGATGAGTCGTCGAGCACATACCCAGTTCAGATGCCATACCGCGAATTGTCAATGTCATTGACCTTGGCCATGGCTTACAGCTAAGGCTTCGGGTAAATGTAAGTAGTATTTGAAATTGACCGTCTCCATGAATCACTGATTTCATGCAAATTATCATCATAAGGAGATAACTCAAGAGGGCGACGACGGCTGATGATGGTGATGCATGTATGTCGCGTGATATTATTCTCCTCATTCGACAATCTGTTCCTGGACCATCACGGTGACATTTTGGGTCTAATTCTCTATAATTTCAGGTGAGCCAGAAAGTGTGGGACCCTCGCCCCTCGTTATCTCGTACCACCATGCTGAAAGGTATTCTTCTCGGCTTCTCCCTTGTAGCCCAGTTTGCAAGACGCGTGGAAGCATTCGACCCAGACATCACTTTAGACCCCAGGCTAGAGTTGGGTTCGCCCCGTGGTCACATTTTCAAATCCAACGCTTCCAGTCTGATCGAGAGGCGCCAAACACGAACTTGTGTTACACCGGGCTGGCGTAAGTGTCCCTTCTGTGTGAGCTGGCCCACTGACAATCTTCCCCTCTAGTTCCGTGCTCGAACGCGAACTTTTGTTGTCTACCAGGAGAAATATGCCAACCTAACAAGTGTTTGACCTCTCTTAACATCTTCTACTATTTGGCTTACATCGTATTCCCCAGCCCGAGGGGTGGCGGTATGGGCTGGTGTTGCCCTAGTTATGGCTTGCAATGCAGTGGCCGAGCCTGTTGCAACCCCGCGACGTGCGAAATCGTTTTGTAGCACTGGGGCCCCATGCTTATAGAACTATAGTGCATTCTGTTGTGGCAGTACATGCTGTACCCAAGGATCGAAGTGCTCCAATGGAAAATGCGTAGCGCCTCCCGCTACTACAAAGCTTACGACCACATCGAGGGCCACATCTACGACCACATCTAAGACCACATCCACTTCTTCCTCCCCTCTGTTTTGTACCCTTGGCGCTCGTGATCTGTATGGCAGACAAGTGGAAGACTGTCCTGGTCGTGCGTGCTCTCCCATACTTATAGACAGCGCCCATACTAACTCCCCGCACAGAACCAACAAGTTCTTCAGCGCCCACACCTACAGAGACTCGGTTGCCCAAAGCAACCATGACTTTCGACTATCAACGACTGAGAGCGGGAAAGAAGAAGATGAGCGTCGCTAAACAACAGCAACGAGAGAAAGCCGTTGATCAGGTCCGCTGATAAATTATAACCACCCCTTCGCCACTGATACTTTATTGGGGTAACCAGCTATTTGAAAGCATGTGTAAAGGTGCGGTTCATAGCCATTTCTTGCCTTCCTTCATGCTTATGATATTTTAGGCCTGAAAGCCCGTGGACAAACGTCTGACGCAATCTTCACATTTACTGATGACGAAAAGTTGAAGGCTCTCAATCGAGCTAAAGCGGGTTGCACTGGAAGCCCTTGTAGTACCGGAACTTCAGGAAACTCCTGTGACGAGGTAAGGTCGATACTACTACCCATGGTCGGTATTAAAACCATGTAACTCCAGTTCCCATTCGCCAGTACGACAGACGGCGGGGTAGGAGCGGTATTCAGCTGTATCTTGGTCATGTTAGTTTCCCTATTATTGTCTTATTTTTACGAGCGTTTATAACCGTTGCTCTTGAAATAGGGCGCAGAATATCCAAGGGGGCGTTATATCTTCTTTCAAACAGCGCAACAAGATCAGCGCGGGCGATCACTATAAATTCCAAATCAGTGGTTACGATTGTAAAACAAACTCCCCCACGATTTTGCTTGCGGATAACGACAAAGATGTACTGGAACCATTTGGGTCCCCTGGGGAGGCTCTCCTCTCTGTTACAAAACGAGACTTGCTACCTGGTGGTTTAGCAGACGATGAATGTAAGTACCGTCCAGCCATCATCGTCCACGTACTGAACACCCACTAGTGGAGTCGTACCCACCATTTACTGCGGAGGATGTGAACAACACTGTGATTCACTCCATTGGTGATCTCCAATCCGGAACGTTCGTGTATGGTTACAACACTGCGTTTACTAAGGCTGACGAATTCCACCAGATATACTATCAATGCACAGGTCAACCAGGGTACTGTATCTGACCTACGTGTTATTAATTACCTCGGAGATGAGTACGCTAGGTAGGTTTATACCCAATCAAAACCTCCTCCATATACTGACTGGCGGGCTATTAAGGGCCAACGTCGTGCTCGGGGCCGATGGTCGCCAAACTCTTACTTTCACCCTAGAGGCCGACGGAGTTGGGATGGGATTCTTCATGGACACGCAGCTGGACACTGTCAATGTCTCGTCAACGATGCAAGTTGGCCCGCCTAATGCAGGTCTCAGAACCTCTTCCACTCCTCGCATTGCCTGGGCAATGGGGGTAGTTACATCCGTTGCCATTCTTATCTCTTTCCTCTGAACAAACCTAATATGTATTGGACATTTAGTCTTTTAGCAAGAGTAATAAACATGCCCTTTCCCGCTAACTACACTCTGACCACCCCATTTCATAAGCATGATATCATTTTCTCCAACCGTCGGCTAACCACGTGCGAGCGAACAGAATTTGCTTCCGCCAAGCAGCTTAAGACACTTACCAAATATCCGCGAAGTTTGTACTCACTTGAGACTTAGTTGTTCAGCGCATTATCATGCGCGAACCGGTTGGCAGGGGTACGCGCCCTGGTGAGTTTGATACTTACCTCCTATTCATGCACAAGGCCAACGAAGTTCTCTAGGTCGATTTCTTCCAAGTTTTCTGCTTTCCATCCTCCCTTGCACTGAATACTCCACCATGTCTCATACGAAGATCATCTGGTCATCGTCATCTTATTTTTCCTGACAAATGGGAGCTTTAAAAGCTGTTGTTCGACCCAATTTGCAGCCCCCCCACCCATTCAGCCACAGCCATGAGACTTTCCTACTTCCTCGTTCTCATTCCCGCTCTCGCCGCTCATGCCCATGTTGTGAAGCGCAACAATGGCGGAAATCCCAACGTCACGAACCCCAGCGGTCTGTTGCACTTCGTTTATCCGCTGTCTCGCAAAAGTTTGACTGGTTATGGACATTTCATCTGTCAGATGTGGCAATTCTCAACTACGCACTTGGCCTTGCGAACCTTCAAAATGCTTTCTACAACCAAAGCCTTGCTCAGTTCGATGAAGGGGCGTTTAATTCCTCTGGTTATGGGCCCAACGTCCGCAGTTATTTTATCCAGATCTCCCAAAACAAGCAGGCCCAGGTCAATCTTATCGCTCAGACCCTTGGCGCGGACGCAACGCCTTATTGTAGCTATAATTTGTACGCGCTCACATGTGTTATTATCAACCACATCTCATTTATCGTCCCCAGCAATGTAAATAACGTGACAAACTTTACTCAGACCAGCCAGGTTATCGAAAACATAGGCCAGTCATCATTTTCTTCTTTAATTCATTTTATGAATATCTATCCACGCGTACACAGGCACCGCTGCTTACATTGGCTCGATTGGAGACCTTACCAACTCGACCTATCAAACTTGGGCGGCCAGCATCCTCTCTAATAATGCCCGAACTGCTAGCTGGGTTTCAACCATCAACGGGGTAGAACCCTGGGATGGACCATTTGACGTATGTGGCTCTCTCCATTTATTTTTGCTCGATCTTTGACCTTGTCACGTAGTCTCCCCTCACGCCTCAAGAAGTCACCACATTGACGGCTCCGTACATCATCAGCTGTCCCCCGAACAGCACCAACCCTTTCCAACCCGGCGCGAGCCTGACGGTCTCTCAAGTCGTCGCCGGTTCTAACGGAACCTTCTCCTTCCCAAACCAGAACTCGGCTGGTAGCCCGCTCTACGCCGTCTTCTTCCAAGGACTCAACAAACTCGTCGTTCCATTGAGCAACGACTCCGCCACCGTCCCAACAAATCTTACGGGCATCGTCTTCGTGGAAGTCGCCAACAGTGCCAACGATGTGTCGGACGAGAACGTTGTTGCCGGCCCAACCTTCATCAATCTCTCTATTCCTCAAAATGGAACAACTAACGGCACTTCACCAGTTCCCGCGCCTGCTCCTCCCATCTCTGCCACATCTTCATCTTCACCAATCTCTGAGTCGTCGACCTCCTCGGCCGCGTCGTCCAGTACCTCGGAGAGCGCGACGTCCACTGTGACGCAAAGTGTGACGAGCTCTGCGGAGAGTTCGGCTACCAGTGCTTCAGAGTCCCCTTCTTCTAGTGCTACTGAGACTTCGACTGTCACTGAGACCGCGACTGATACCGCCAGCGAGCAATCGACTATCACAGTAGTCCAGACCGCCACAACGTCTGCTTAGAATATTCGGCACGTGGCTCCGAGTCTTGTGCTTCATTTTGACTTTTTCCGTATATTTTTACGAACCTTTAGGATATGAACTTTCGCACTATGACTTTTGTAACCGAGTGAATTTAGATGATAAAACATGCGTTAGGTAAATTTCAGACTGGAAGAGAAGTTGGAGGGTAGAAAAAACGGTAAAAAAACGGAAAGAAATGAGCTATTATTGTAAAGTGGCTCGTTGTAACACAGTCAGATGGTTTGTCTGTAAGATTACAAGGCCGAAATATTACCGAGAAGAGCTTCACCTACGAAGAAAAGCCTATTTATACAGACCTGCGAAGCACTCTCGACGGAAGGAGCGCCAATATGGCTGCTAGATATGGCACCTTAGAAAAACTCTTTGGAGAAGCAGAGGCACTGTAAAAAAGCACTCGACTTAGGTCCAGGAAAGGTAAGAGAGGCAAGCTACCAACCGGACATACGAATCATGGAGACCTGGGTGACCGCTCGGCCAATTTCTCTGAAAGCAATAGTCCTTGCTGATTGGCCAACTCCTAAGGGGGTGGCCCCAAATTACAGTGTTTTTTTGCGGTGCTGAATCGATACATTCTCGCAGGTTTGGGCTTAAATCTGCTCCGCGGGTGGCAAAAGGCTTGAAGTTGTCAGAGGGACATTTTCAGTAAAGATATAATTCAACCCCTCTTCAGATGAACTGCGGGGCTGTTGCACCCACCTTGTGGCGCTAGTTTAACCCAGCTGGGTAAGAACCGGTTCCGGGTTCAAGAACCTGGAAAATTATAACTGCTCCTTTAGATCCGCGTTATCCGCTGCCAGAACTATAGCCAGAGTAATAGAGGGAAGGCCTTCAAGAACCTTATGTGACGAGCGCAGTGACTGCGCTCGTCGCATAACGGTACTCATCGTATTCTATCGTATACGTTCTTGCATTATATATTAAAGCCTTCAGCAAAAAGTTTCTGCAGGGGTGTCGTCGAGGAAATAATTCTTCAAGCTGACCAACTCGGGAGAGCTTATGAACCATCGACATTGACAGAAGGTTGACTAAAGTTGACAGTGAAAAATCAAGATCCCATTCTTGCCTTCGATTCTTGTTATTAACTGACATCGTTGCCAAGCAGGAAGCACAGCCATATCAGAATTCGGCCAGTAGTTATGGAGCCTGTTATGCATATGGTGAGATTTCCGCATAATGTGAGGTGAAAGGTGCTCTTTGGTAATCATTAGACACAGTCCGTTGGATAGATTCATTCGTTTGGTCGAGCACAGGAGTCAAAATTCATGAAAGAACGGCTCCGTCGGTGAGCTCCGTGACGGAGTTACAAATCACGATCTTACTCATCCAACTAATCACCCGGTTTAGTCATCTTCAAAAGCCCGTACAAAAGGGCCTGCTCCCGGTTTCTCGACCATCAAAACCCCCCTGTACGCTGTGAGTATGCCCCTGTACCGTCTGATTTGAGCGTATCTTGCCTGGCTGCTGCTATTCTGTCCGAATGGAAACCGATTTCGTGCTGGGAGGCCAGAACTGGGCTGGATGCAGAGATTGGAGTTCGGATGACGTTTTTAGGACCCTGGCAGCTTTTCATGGCGCTACGCAGATTCCTGGCTGTTAGCCGTATCGACTGTGAGCTAACCGCTCCACTTTTATTATAGTATTCGCTATGGGTCGCCGTCCCGCCCGCTGCTACCGCTACTGCAAGAACAAGCCCTACCCGAAATCACGGTACAACCGTGGTGTGCCCGACCCGAAGGTAAGTAGCCACTCTTCAATTACTGTTCCATTTGTCCGCTTTTCTTAACTCATTTTCCCATCAGATTCGTATCTTCGATCTCGGCCGCAAGCGTGCCAATGTCGATGAATTCCCCTTCTGCGCCCACTTAGTCTCCGACGAATATGAACAACTCTCAAGTGAGGCCCTCGAGGCTGCTCGCATCTGCGCCAACAAGTACGTCACCAAGACATCAGGAAAGGACTCCTTCCATCTCCGTGTCCGCGCCCACCCGTTCCACGTCATCCGTATCAACAAGATGTTGTCCTGCGCTGGCGCTGATAGGTGCGTTATCTTATTTGTGCTTTATCATCATTCATACTTATGCAGAAGCTCCTAGGCTGCAAACCGGTATGCGTGGTGCATGGGGCAAGCCCTACGGCACCGTCGCCCGTGTCAACATTGGACAGGTCATTCTCTCTATCCGGACGAAGGACAACAATGCGGCCGTCGTGATGGAGGCTCTCCGTCGCGCTCGCTACAAGTTCCCTGGTCGCCAGAAGATCATCGTCTCCAAGAAGTGGGGCTTCACAAACGTCGCCAAAGACGAGTACCTGAAGCTCAAGGAGGAGAAGAAGGTGTTGCAGTGCGTACATAGTGTTTCATGTCAATTGATCCAATTAATCTTCGCTCTCAGGGATGGTGCCTATCTCCAGTTCATCAGGCCGAAAGGTCCCCTCGAGAAGAACCTTCGCAACCAGCTCCGTGCTTGAGTGCGAGGTCTCTGTTCGTCTTTTCGTTTCCTGAGTGTAATGTGTATCCCCAATATATCATAGCATTGTACTTGAGGAGCAGCTCGTGCGTTAATCGATTTTGTACACCCGCAGCCATTTTCATCTTCCTCCAATTTTCCCTTCACCGCCCCTATATTCACGACATCATTCTTACATCTGTGGGTGATGGTTCGGGGAAAGGGGGCGAATATTGATTTGCACGATGAACGATTATCATCTTGACTGTGGCTTGCAGAACTATGGGCCTTGTTTTGTCGTTTTCTTGTACATGTTATCGGTCATTGGTCTCTCCTTATCCCTTAATCTTCTCGTCCGTAACTTATTATTAACTTGCGAATAACTAATGAAGATGGGTTGGCGTCTTAAATGAACGTCATTTTTGACTTTGAGTTTGGTATTCGACAAGTTTCTTGAACTGAAGCGCACAATACTAAGCCACTCGTCGTTGGGGATTTCTAAGTGACCAACAATACGACATGGTAATATTATGGCTCAGTTAATTAACTCATCAACAGCACCAGGCCAGGTCTTTGGAGTACGTCAAGTTGATCTATGTATGCCAAGAATCATAGGGTTAGCACTGGATCTCGTTTTCCACCACCTCACTTCTGTGATTGCCGTTCCTGTCAAGCGAAGGAGGGAAAATTCGGTTTCAGATCTGGCTCCAAATTAATCAATTTTCTTTCAGACGAACACTACAGAGTCTCGCAGCAAGATACGGATCTGATGTACATGCATTCAAAATCCAAAACGTGGACGACCTCAATCCATTTGTGGCGTGACGCTGAGAATTTTTCGGGTCTTGATGGTCCTTGCGATCCACATTCCAGAGCCATC
>JABCKU010000276.1:0-17262 GCA_018221655.1 Myochromella boudieri | reverse complement strand
GTCATCGGACGCCGATACAACATGCTTCATCCTTGTTGTACATTATATTTATCCTTCACACCTTTTGCTGTGCGTTTCGCACCTTTACAATGTGTTCAACACACCTTTTACACACCTTTGCACACCTTTTACTTATTTAGCTGTGTTAACTAGTATATAAACTGTACTATAGTAGATCTAAGCTCCTCAGCTTGACCTTAGCTACCAAATACAGGTCTCTTAACTCAGAACTGATCTCAAACCTCTTAGTGTGCGCACTAGAGGCTCAGACTTCTACTAGCGTGTAGCGCTGTAGACTTGAACTTGAAACCAATCTTTATAGATCAGAACAGTTAGACTTGAGTTAAGACCCGTCTTAATAGTTTCCAGCTGTAATATCAACAGTGTTTCTAGTGGAAACATTCGTATGTTTGCTACTTGTGCAAACACAAGAGTAATTCCTGTAGTCGTGCTTTCTGAGTCCCATAAGGCCCATGCCTTATATCCCATGCCTTATACCCGCCTACATTGATATAAGCCGCTAGGCATTCTTTAGCCTCGGGACTTGTTCCAGGTTGCTGAATTGTATCCCGACTTGCTCAGAATACTACTTTCTACTTTTGACAGGAATATCTTTCTGTTTGGGTTGCTGATCTTGTGGATACCATTCCAAGATTGCGAATAATCTCTTAGTATCTAATTTTCATGAATAGTAGTTGTTGTTATACACATCAATTTTGATGAGGTTGTCTTTCTCAGTGTAATTGTCGGCTCTGAGTCAGGGTTATTATCCCTGACTTCTTGCTCTTCCACCTCTTCTGCAGATGTGTCCTTGACATCAGCCTTGTCTCTGTCATCAGGAGCAGCAGTATGCGCTGCTCTAATCTTGGCAAATTGATGCCGTGGCTTAGTACATACATTCCTTGGAGAAATGTCCTGGTTCACCACAATTAAAGCAATTGGTTGAACTAGCATTCTGAGGCTGGAGAGGTTTACTAATAAAACCTCCAGATCAACCAGTTGGTTTATGGTCTGGCTGCTTGGCTATATGCCAAACATTTGCATTCACTGGTTGCTGATGAGGATGTTCACCCTCTCGTTGTTTAAATCAGGTTGTATATTCTTTAGCCTTCCTGTTCTTCACATTGGCTAGGCTTAGATATACTTTATTTCCCCATCAATTACCTGTCTTATTCGCAGACAGTTCCTTCTTTGGATATACATGAGGAGTCAGTCCTCGGTTCATAGTTGTCCACTTTCTATAATGTGCAGCTGTCTTCACTGCCATTTCGTAAGATTTAGCAAAGGATACAAATTCCTCCAGTTGGTTGACCTCTGGGGACAATCCTTTGCTGAATAGGTATTCTCTCATGAATTAAGGTATTGCAGATAAGAAATTATCCAAGATTGAATAATTATCTGGCTGTATAGCCATATTCTAAGCATGATCCACCAGGGTGTCATACAATCCCTGGACTCCTTGTTTCTCAGTGTATTGTGCTGAATTAAATGCATCATGTGCATCCTGCATTGTTGATGGATGCACAAACCTGTCGTAGAGACCTATAATGATCTCTTCAAATGTCCAATCTTTCTTGACACAATTAAAATTAATAACATGTCTGTTATACCACTTTTGGGCTTTTCCATTGAGAAATTCTGCAAGGACTAAGCTCCTTTCTCGCGCTTGCTCTGGTCCTCAATATTGGCTAACCATTCTTCAAGATCACTTATTTTTGTACCTTCCGAATAATTCCCAATGGACTTGCCGTTGAATCATCTAATCTTCATCCCGTCTGGTATTACCAGGCGAGTTTCCAATTACTTGTAAATCATATCCAGTAGCCGTTGATGCATTAATTGTTGGTGCATCTCCTCAGATTCACAGATTGCTTCTGTAGCCTAATGACTTCGTCTAGCTGGAGGCATTGAGAATTCTCTCTGTCTGTTTCCAAATATATTATCATGTGAGGCATTATTTTCCTCATGGTAATCTTTGAAATGTGTTCAAAGAGGAATTGTATGTCCTCTACTAAGTTTGCGTCCCCCTCCTCCTAAAATTGACTGCTGTGTTGGACCACATCCAACATTAATATCCTGTTCGCATGAAGCTATATACGATAGCTTCATATGATTCACAGGTTGTCTACCCTCGAATATTACTCCTTGGTCATCATATAAGCTCATTCCTTGAGCTTGTAAATCTGCATTTTGCATACATTGAAAGATGACTTGGTCATTCCAGTTGGTAGCCATTGATACCTGTGATGTTCTAAGGGCTTGTATCCCAGAATTACCCATTTTCTTTGGGTCTTGGGTAATAGTCGGTGCTGTTGGAGGACTATAGGATGAGTCACTTTGTACAATCGGCATACCCACTGTAGGTTTGTTAGCAGGATCTTTTGCTAACTGAATGAACCTTTGATTGGCATTGACTCTTTGATTATATAAAACATTTATTTCATCTTCACGTTGAGGTTCCCAAAGCTCTTTAATAGCTTCCACAATGTACTGTATATATCTGTCACCACAGATTGTGGTGATTTGGAGAAGGACCATTCAGGTGTCTTTTCTTTCTCTGTTGTGGATGAGGCTAGTCAAGCCTCTTTTCTATTCGCAGGTACTTGGGCTCTTCAGCATAGATATAAATCTACCATGATCGCCAACATTTTTATTTATGTAGTTGTCTACATAATTTGTATCTGGCTCCTCGTCAGCTTGACAATCTAGTAACCCGGATAGAGCTACATCCGCCCTATGTTCTAGTTTCAGTTTTTGTTCTGGTCGAATGTCTGGATATTGTATCCAGTATCACTCTTTTTGAAATGCCAGTTGACCTTGGACAAGGTCGTTATAAATGACTTTGTCATCATGAATGACTTTGTTGTTGTCGTCATCCCTTTCTTGCTGTGGAGATTGTGCAATACCTTCTGGTGGACTAACATCCACCAGCTCAAATGGTGACATAGCAGTTCTTCTGTGTTGAAGGTCAGGGAACTGTAGTCCCAGTCCACTTAATCATGTTGGTGTCACAGACACACTGGGGTTTAATTCTGGAATCCTCCGATAGTCGGTCACTTGTCCAGTATTACTGCCAGCAGCCACTGCTATGCCAGAAGGCATTGTTACCCTTCTGGCTGGTGGAACATATGTCGTCTGTGGAGGATCGTCCTCCACAGGCATACTTTGTTGATGTGGTTGGTCTGGATGCCAACCTGGACCCAGGTTCAATGCCATTGTTGGTTTATGTCACCAAAGGCTTCTTTTTTAATGTATTTGATTTTTGTAGTCTTTGTCGTAGCTCTAAGCCGGGTAGCTTAAAAAAATGTAGTGTTGAGTGCTACAGTGTTGAGTGCCTTGCTATCACACCCTACGTAAGCTTGACCAGTCTGTGGTATTGCTACGTAGTGTGTTGTTACAAGGGCTTGTTTACTATTGTATATAGATTACAATTAAATAGTCAATGCCAAAGGTGTTGACAAATAGATATAAACTAAGTTAATTAATGGTATGCTAATGCAAGCATATGCGCCTGTTACAACTTACCTGTTCTTGTGCTTGTGCTATCTGTACAATGACCTGGATATATCCTGGATTTGTAGTCCCAATAGTTGGCCCTTCAAGCCAATTGGGATTTCACAAGTGTATTCCATGTGGATCAGTGTGGTGTGCCTTGCCATTGGTCAATGGGGTGTGTAGCATAACAATTATGCTCTCATCTGGTCCTGGCTGGACCAGTCCAAGTCCTAGTAAGACTTTCATGACTCCATGTACACAGGCCTACTGTTGCGGACAAAGAAACACATCAAAAACTATAATATGATTTTTTTTGTATAAGCTGAATTTTTTCAGGCAAAGTGACCTCGGACTCAAGCTGATCTCACTGAAAGATGTCGAAAAACACTACTCTGAAGTTTTTCCCATGACATTTTAGAGTGGCCAAATTTTTGAGGTCATTTTTTAAAATATTGTGCATCTTTTTTGGAGGTTCAGAACTAGCCTACAGCCAAATGATGGTTCCAAGAGGTGCCACCGGCAGCAACAGCTTCCTCCCATCTGAGAGACCCTTTTCTTGTTGCAATAAGTATTATCTTTTCCACCACATCAATTCCTTATTTGGTAGATTACCATCAAATGCTTACTATTTAGGATACTTTCCATAACATGGCAACTAAGGCCGCAGATGTTACTAGAAAGTCAGTTACTCAAATGTTAGTATTTCCATTGAAGTCCACAGCCTCATAAAAAGGAGTTGATTGCAGCATTTTTTGTATTTTTAGTGATTTATTTAAGAGGTGGCTAAATTTTTGGGTCCACTAATTTTTTTTTTAGAATTTCAAAGTTTGGCTCATAGAAACCACTTCATATGGTCCTCAAGTGCATGTTTCTGTTACATTTTCCCTTACTATGTTTACCTTCTCTTTCTTTACTCATACAGTTATTGTCATCAGACGCCAATGAACCACACCTTTTCCTTGTGTATGCTATATTTATCCTTTACACCTTTCGCTGTGCTTTACGCACCTTTACATTGTGTTCAACACACTTTTTACACCTCTTTTCACACCTTTTGCTACAACATGTTCAACACACCTTGTCCACACCTATTTACTTATTTAGCTGTGTCATTAGTATATATATTGTACTATAGTCAGTTTAAGCTCTTCAGCTTGACCTTAGCTACCAAATACAGGTCTCTTAACTCAGAACTGATCTCAAACCTCTTAGTGTGTGCACTAGAGGCTCAGACTTCTACTAGCATGTAGCACTGTAGACTTGAATCAGAAACTTGATCTTTATAGATCAGACAGTTAGACTTGAGTTAAGACCCATCTTAACAGTTTCTGCCATTTCTGGGACTTCTGAACATATGTGCCGAACCATAAAAACTGGTCAAAATGTTTGACGTGTTTGTTTGTCCGCAACTGTAAGAAATCATGTCAGGTCTTTTGATGAGTGTAACATGGCATGCATTAAGTATTACCAACCTTAAGCTTATCATTATTACCAACATCTTTATTCTTGCCATGTTCATTGTCCTTTGCATTGTTGGCCTGCAAATTATTAATCTTCTGCTACTGTTATAGGATGGTGGCATCAAGATGCTTTTATTTAGCTTTGAGGGACGCAATTGTATTCTGAAGTTGTTGTAAAACTGTAGGATCAGAATTGACTGCAGGCCCTTAAGTGGTGACATTTCCAGGATTAGCATTGAAGGCTCCATAGCTGGCAGGTGGGGGTATGAACCCTTGCTGTGGTGACAGTTTGAAAGGTAAGTATATCTGTAAGCTCAAAAGAATATCCTGTTTTCTTACATGCATATAGGGCATGCCTGTTCCATGTCCATAGAATTGGCGATTCATTGTGAAGTTACCTGCCATCACACCCTGTAACAATAACATTAAGAAGATATGGCGCATATTTGAAAGAACATTACCTGTTGGATGGTGGCACTATTATTACCTTACATGATGCTTTGGGTTTGGTCCTAATTGGTAAAAGTTGGGGTACAATTGGGGTAAGTAGTTAGATAACTCCAAAATATACAGCTTACCATTATTCCAGTAAAATTGTTGAACAAAGGCTCTGTATCATTCATCATTGAACAGGGTTCCCCAGATTCAGGAGAATAAGGTGCATTGCCGATAGAAGACATGCCATAAACTGTGTGAACAAAGTTGTAGTGTGTTTGTATCAAGCTCCAGTTTAGCCAAAGTCATTTATATTTGCAAGAATGTCAGTATGTATCTCTTATGCTCTTCAAGCTGCGTATCTCTAATATCATTTCTTGTATATCAGCAAATTTGGCACAAGGCACCAAAAGATTAGTACCAGTTTTCATGAGGTGTACTTTTGTGGCTAATAAGTTCTGGTGTGGCTAGTGTATATGTGATTGTTGTGCTATTCTCTTAGATATTTATTGGCATGCTCTTTGTAATGCTCAGTCTAGTGCACTGCCAATATGGGAGGTGGAAGGAGTATGGATGTGGTCCACAGTTTCAATGATGTCATTATTATATTATTAATATAATTTATCTGTTTCACCCCATATGTACAAGCTCACCTGTGAGATATATTCAATAGTGGAAATCCAATATTCTTGTTGCCTAGCACTGTGAATATGGCTGTAATGCTAAAGATCTTATATGTGATAGATGAACTGGCATCACAGAGCCAGCTAGGATAGATGGTATTGTACATAGTGTTTTAAAGTCCTAGCACTGAGGCTGGACTGCACCAAAACCAAACCAGAAAAAGACTGGAAAGACTGGACCTGATCAGTCCAATCTTACGGGAAGTCAACCTATCTTCAGTCCAGTCTTTGAAGGATTGAGAATATTGAAAACCAAAAAGACCAGTCCTGGTGAGTACTCCTTTTACCACTGGATAGCAGTACCCATCCTCTAAATTTTGAGCACTGGGTCGTAAAATTTGGTCCACAGGCAGCTGAAATATCATCAAATTACTTTGGACCTCAATGTTTTGTGTCTTCAATTGTATTTTGGCCTTGACATGATTGGTTCTCATCTGTTTAACATGATCTAGTGAACAAAATGATAGCCTAAGGGTACCTCTACACAATGCTACCATGCACGTGACCATCTATATAAGGAAATATGGTTAAATGGTACAAAGAACAAAAAGACTGGTTACAACCAGTCCTGACTGGTCTTCCGACTTACAGGACCAATTGGGACTGGTCTTTCCAGTTTCGGTTTGGTTCTGGGTGCCTGGGCATTCCCCCAGGACCAGTCGCAGTCTGATCCTTCCAAAAAAGGCAAAAAAAAACCAGACTGGACTTGACTTTTAATCACTAATTGTACAGAGAGTACAATGTGGTGTGCAATATTAACAATTCTGAGCATATCTACCTCAAAATATCTCGGATCATACATGAGGGATCAATTTAGGATCACAAGGTTATCCATACCCATATCCAGTAGGTGACATTTTCGGAAAAACACAGTGAATACACAGTTGTTACATGCATAGCTGAGTCCTTATTTACAACAACTATATAGTCAGATATTGGTCCCTCAGTAGCAGGGTGCAGTCTCAGAAGTGGTGGACCACCCAAACAACAGCTTCAGAGAGACCACATCCTGTGATCCAGCACAATTGTAAGTGATTGAGGCAAGTTCTCACGGGGGTACAAAAGCCTTAGAAACAAATAGGAACAACACAAGTACATTTACAATTCGGTAGCAGTACAAAGGGGAGCAAGCTCCCCAAAAAGGAATTTATCAAAATCTTGAAACTCCTTGGGAGTGATAGTGATAAAAGCAATGACATTTACTTTTCTAAAATTTGTGGAAAGTGCCCAGCGTAATGAGGTGTATGTTCATCATAAATGGCAACCAGGGATCGCTGTATTGCGCCTGTCAACCACCTTTCGTCAAGATTTTCTTATTTTCCTGATTTTGTTTCTCCCAGAGCTCAATTTTTCTCGAGGCAGCTAGCATCTTGCTTGAAAGGTATCGTGATCTTGTAGCTGTAGCATTTGGCTGTCCAAGTCCAAGGTGCCACCACGGCTTTGCTTCCATAGTTGCAATGTCCCGTAGTATCTTCAGTTCTTCCTCACAAGCGATAATAGTCTTTTCTGAGTTTGCAATAGCCCTCTCATTGAACGCAATGTCTTGACTGGCTCGGAAAACCGGATCTGTGTGATTCCAGAGGGTGACTTTGCAAAAAAAAGTATTCACAATAGATATCACTTACCATTCACTAGCCTTTGAAAGACCCATCGAAAAATAGGTTTTCCAGGTCTTATAGTAGACGGGCGACCTTGAAGTGAAACTATCGAATAGATTAATGGTAGATAAGATTCGCAGTACTTACCGTCGTGTGTCGTGATTGATATGATCTCCGCATGCTCCATACTTCGAAGTGCAGTTTCATCACCTTTGAAAGGAAATTCGAGGAGGACTTCGTGGTATGGTGTCTGAAGTAGATTGTCAGTTACACCGTGAAGGACTTCTTGGACTTGAGAAACGGTGTACCTCTGGACGCTTCGAAAGCAGTTTCAAGACAGCCCAAACTTGCTCCCGCGTCCATTGTAAGTTCTTTGCATCGTCAATGTCATCCTCGAATGCATTCTTTCTCAGCTCTTCAACGTCTCTAGTGATGATGTCATCCACGGCTTCTTCCACTCGTTGTCCGTTGCGGACTTTATGGATAAGCTATAACTTCGTCAGTGACAAAATATTTCAAGGGAAGGAGGGAAAGCTGACACTTTCCAGATCACTGGCGCGGCCACCTAGACGTTCCACATACGCTGCCTGCTCCGCTGTAAAATCAGCCTCTATATCTACATCATGTAACTTTTGTTTTATGAATGAAACGGAGCTACGGGAGTCTGCGTCGGATAGAGCAATCGAGGTAAGGGGCTTGTATGGCAAAGCTATATTGTGCCGTTCAGAAAAGCCAGGTAACGGATAAGAGCCGATGAACAAACCTTTCGCCAAGTATTTAAAATTCTCGCGATTGTCGCTTATCACAATGACATGCGCGAGCTTCCGTATCAAAATACAGGTTAGCCCACTAGTATGTTTGTTAAAATAAAACAAGAGACCCCGCACCTGGTTTTCGACGAGCATTGCAGCCCACTGGGCTAGCACTGTGAGCAGGTCCTCACGGTGGGATCCAAGCTTCGAAGCGTAGTTTCGTATCACCACTATGGGCAGAGCTCGCACGGCCTCGATCTCCTCCTTCGTTCGCTGTCTCCTAGCTGCTCCGGCATCAGTTTCGCACCTTTCCACGGAACTGCCCATCAGCGTGGGACCCGTTCCATCACCATCCAACATCAACTCATCACCAATCCCAAGCTCGCTCATAATGCCATTACCAGCCACGCAATCCAGCCTTGCGTCATGCCATGTTCCCCGTCTGATCTTTTCCTTTCGTTGTTTTTCGACTTCTTTTTTCAACTGGACATGCTTTTCATTGCGGATGCGTCGCTGGATATTAGCACGATGAGAGGAGCCGACACTTTTCAGTGCTGTTCCGACGACAGAAAGAATTCGTTCAAGCTCGTCATTCATAGAACTACTAAGCCCAGCTGACAGAAACGGTGTGAGGCTAGCCGAGGTAGTATATATAGGATGTACCTTTCTGCCCAATCAGCCCTACACTGGCGAGGTCGACGAGGTTGTTCAACGAATTCATGAATGTGAAAACAGGCCAGTACCCAGTCTGCGCCGCAAGTGTAGCTACCATCTGTGTGTCTGATGTTGTTTTTTGTAAACTCCGGCAATCGATGACAAGTGCTCTACTGTTGGGAATGTAAGGGTGAGTAGATAGGTACCCGTAATTCACTTACCGCCCTAAGTTTGATAGGACTGTATCTAGCATTCTACTTTTCCCACTTCCTTGAGGGCCGTGAATAAAGGCAACTGTACCTGGAATCGTTTTAAGTCCGCGAGTACCTCAAGGCCTATACATATATTATACGCACTTGGTAAATCAGACAAATATGATCTGATGGAACTGACGGCTTGACCCCTCTCTCTCCAGACGTCTTCGGTAGGCGACATTTCTACAGGAGTAGGAGCAAGGTGAAATGTATGAGAAAGGCGTCCGAGTGTGTTTAAGCGCAACCATTTATAGAGTTGAAACTCTGGCTGTTCAATCAGGTATTCACCTTAACAAAAAGGGTAACGAAACGAAAAGCACCTCTGTAGTCAAACCAGTCTAACATTCTCCCTTGAATCATCAGAGAACGTATGGGATCAAAAATCTAACAATTCATTCAGTTAAAAAAACACTTGTTACATTAGATTGAAGACTAACAGCGTAGGTGACAGAACCAAGCAAGAATACCAGTAAGGGTATCATGATTTTTGGGTGACTGGACATCCAACCGCGGACAACGTGTGCTTGCACCGGGCGCTGATACGCTGCACGTAAACGCGTTCCTCCAGCAGGAGACGGTACATGCAGGCCATGGATGACATTACGTGCAATAGTTGCAGAATGAAGTCGACTGAAAGTTATAATGGACGACCTCAGGGCTCCAGTAGGGGCAGGAACTGGCTGGGTGAGATCTTGGATATGACCAAAAGGCTGGGAGAATGAACATGAGCGGTCATGAGGAGAGTGCGTAGGGCATACACGGAATAATTTATAGAGTGTTTGCTCTTGAACGTCTGACCCTTCAAATGAGACTTTGAGTATCGGAGATGCATATCGATTCATATCCTAAAGGGCGAAAGCGTGTTGACACTGTTGAGTGAGGAGCATGACATCAAGAGCAGAGACTTAGCCACACCTCCCTCCATGGCATTCCTTTGACTATCCATATCTTTCCCCGACGTAATCCAAGCCACGACGGGACACCGCCGTGCTTCTTAACCTCATTTGTGAGTTGAGACTCGATGGTCTTTAGCGCTCCAACCTCAGCGTCACTGGTGCTATAGGCGAATCGTACGAAGACTCCGCCGTCTTTCCTGTGTGTTTCCAGAGAAAGGACGCGGAAATCGTAAACTGTGACGGCGGCCAGACGGGCTTGAAGAGCCTCCAGAACATGTTCTTCACGGAGAATACCAAAATAATGGCGGAAACTGGAATGTCCAAAATAAACCTCAAAGGTCGTAATAGGATAAGACAGCATACTTACTCCCACCGGGCAATTTGGATTGGGAAAACTGAATCAACGAACAGCCATGCTTCGCGGGATTCAGAGGTTACGTCGATAGCATGGGTGGATCCTGAACGTTGCTGACAACGAATGGAGGGTGGTAAAGTCTGTCTTGATTGGCAGAGAACTCGACCATGCGGACGATACGTTATAACTTGTATGAGTTTAACTCGTGGAAGCATAGTTAAACTTGATAGTAATGCATCATGATCAAGGTGTGTGATTCAGTGTGAAGTATAACTGTTGGTAGACTCGTGACCAGCCTGCGGCAGTCGATATCAATCAGTCCTCTAAATATTATGGAGCCCTCTCTGCCGATGGGGACATATGCAGATGAGGTAAGAGGCAAAACAGAGATGCATGATATGAGCAAGCAAGCATACATGAAAGCCGGCCATCTCTTTAATAATAAGAGTAACAAGACTAGGCGTCGCTCCGCTCTGCCGTCGTCACATAGCCACTATGTTATTGCCCAAAACGTGCAGGAGAAAACAGGCCTAGGACATACGAAAGCCATCCATAAGATTATAGATACGAAGTATGTGGACCAGCTTATTGTTGCGTAGCCACTGGTAATGAGTCTGTGCATGGTACCAATTGTCAAACAGGATGTCTTATGCACATGAAAGATATATACGTGAATTGCTGTAAGAGTGTATGCGTGATGGCCTTCAGCCAATATGACTATGTAGTGAGACTGGGGTGCAAGTATGTAATGAATGATATGTCAAGGGCTTGTTGGCCTTAAACCATGAAAATCTGCTAATAGGATACAGTTTGTAGTTCATAAAAATTCCAATATAGATGAACCAAGAGGAGATTGAGACTATAATGGTTCAAAAGACCTGGAGGAGTGATATGTAGCAGCGGTTTTAAATGTGCAGAGTTGTACTAGCAGGTTGATCGCCAGAAGTTCCATCATACAAGGTAATATGGTCATGGTGCGGGCAAGGTAAATTGGTGTAGGGGGACGGCACAACGGATGACGGGTAAAGTAGTGTCTGCTCAACGTTTTCCGCCCCTCAGGCTCCTATTGGGGAGTTTTCGTATTTGTCTGAGGCCGCCGCTGCCGCCGCCAGGGGAGGGGGCAGGGGGAGCGCCGATAGTGAATAAGGATCCACCAGTAGGTGCTGTGGTAGGCGTAGCACCGAACGGCAACGACGGTTGAGTTTGTCCAAATCCTGAGCCACCGTTGCTCCCAAATCCGCTTGAAGTCCCGGGTGGTGCTAGGTTTAAACTGGTACCACCTGCAGGAGATGCTGGTTGAGACCCGAATGAAAATACAGTATTAGCTGCGGGTAGTGATGCCACAAATGAAAAGGGTGATGCTTGGTTGAAAGTTGATGGGCTCCCAGGTGCAGAGCCAGACTGCGACTGCCCAAAAACAGCCCCAGCACTGGTATTCCCTGGGCCACCGAATGGGAAGATAGATGTCGGGCCAGCAGTCGGTACCGACGTTGGAGCAAACGAGAAAGGTCCGGAACTACTGGTCCCCTGATCGTTGTCTTTGGTCTGCCCAAAGGGGAACCCAGTCGATGCCGTTTGACCGAAACTATTACCGCCACCAAAAGCCTCATTTTCTGCGGATTTTCCAAAATTATTGTGAGAGGACGATGGACCGAAAGAAAACACAGGTGCTGCGTTACTTTGAGTTCCGAATGTTGTAGAAGTAGGAAAATCGAATCCACCTCCGCCGAGCATGGGACGATCTATAGGTTTGCTTAGTGGCTGGATGTCGCGCGTCGGGCTCTCCTCCATGCTGACTTCTTGTTCCAGACTCCTAGGAGGTGTGGACGGCCGAGCTGTAGGTGGTAAGGTAGTTGGCTGCCCAAAGGTAAAGGGTTTACTGGAAACGTCACTGGCATTACTCCCACCTCCGCTAGATGTGAAACCTATTGTGGTGGGGGCGAGGGTAGAAGGCACAGGGCCCCCAAAGAGAAACGGTGTACTACTCTCTTTGGAATCCGCTATGGCTATAGGGGGAGCACTTGACATAGATGGAAACGGGCGGATTGCTGGTTTCTCCTCAGCGCCCTTGCTGGTATCCATATTTCCAAATAGAAACCCAAACTGAGGCTTTGGAGCTGCGATAGTCGTCGTAAATAGAGGCGCTGATGTGGAGGACTGTGATGATGAGGACTGACTGAACAAAAATGATGTTGACTTTGATCCATCAGCCAATGATAACTCCTTTGAGACAGTATTATCGGAGGCCGGTTCAGTGGCAGGAAAGGCGGGTTTTGTAGTTTCACCAGATAATCCAGGTATGTCCGGCGCGTCCACCGAGAATGATAGACCTGGTGCAGTGGAAAGTGCAGTACCAGGTGGCGATGGCACTGTCGATATGTCTTTTGGAAACAGGGTGGTGGCGGAGGAATTCAAAGGCTTAGTGAGAGAGAAAAGTGAAGCCGTTGTTGTCTGTCCACCGAACAGCGGGGGCTGGGACAGTGCTGGAGCTGCCTCCTGATTTTCGGTGCCTTCAAATACTGGGAACGAAGGAGTTGGCGTTAAATTAGCCGAAAAGGCGGAGATCCCATGGGCTGCGCTCGACTGTGATGATATAGTAGATGTAGTTCTACTGGTGGGTCTTGTCAAGCCACTGAACAAACTTGAACTGTTCAATGCCGATTCCGCGGCTCTTTTATTTTCACCTTCCCATAGTGGATTATCCATGTCCTTTACGGGGACGAGTGGGCTGATACTGTTTGATGATGGTGAAATGGCACGTGTAGAACTGAAGATCAACGGGGCTGGTTTAGGAAGATCAAGTGGTTTTGATAGTGCAGACGAATTGGTAAAAAAGTTTGGAATACCAACAGCAGCGGTCGTGTTGACAGGAACGGAAATATTCGGAGGAGGAACAGCCACTACCGAAGTTGGCTCAAGGGGAACTGAAATCGGGACTGCGTGCGATGCGTTTGACAGTTCGGTGTTAGAGAAGGACGGTGCATGTAGTTCTTGTGGTAGTTGACTCTGTTGCATCAGCGAGAAAGGAAGAGACGTCCTAGGAAGCTCCTTTGCATCGGTAATATCACCTCCAACGGGCACGGTCTGATTCATAAATGGATAATGAGGCTTGAAAACGAAATGTAGACTTATTCGACTGACCTCTTTCAAGTTGGCGAAAGTAAATCCTTCAGGGATTTGATAAACTTGTCCATGCTTAGTTACTTCTTCCAGTGCTTGTCTTTCTTTCTTCCTCTCGGACTTTTTGGTGTCTAATTCATCCGTATCGTCCATGGCGTCATCATCAGCATACGCAGCCGAGAATTTGGTCCTTGTCGGGCGAGCAGGCCGAGTAAAGTGACTGCGAGTAGTTTTTGTTCGTCCTACGCGGAGAGAAGACGTCGACGTCGACGTCGACAAACTAGTATTGGTTGAGAGCCAATCGACTTTGACTGAGGGAGGAAGGGGTGGAGGGGTGGTTGAAGTACCTATAGTACTTATTCGAAACCCGTCATCCATACGGTCTTCATCGATCTCTTTCTGAGTCGTCTCAAATGCCCCTTCCTTCTCGTTCTCATCTTCAGCTTCTTGTTTCCGCCTCGCCAACAACTTCTTCATACCACCTTCGCCAGCATACGGCTTTGTCTCATTAACGTGAGGACATTCTTTTTTACCACTAACCTTGCGGCCAAGGCGGTTGATCCGTTTGTCATCTTGCATGAGGACGAGATGCGACGCACGACGGGACTTGAAAAGGTCAGATGACGACGAAGATGTTGGGATGTTGGAAGAACGGAGACGCGTAGGTATTAAAGGTGTTTTATAGATATCAAGTTCATGGAGAGCCTTCTCTATTGTAGTACCCGAATGTGTGCCTTGATTGTTTGTCAGCGAGCCTACTAGGGGATAAAAACCATCTAAGCCTACTCTGACTAGCTTGCTCGGCTGTGCTGGAGCCATAGAGAAGAGAGCTGTGTTGTCGGACTGGGGAACGAGTCTGCGAGATTTTAAGCATAAATTCTAACAAGCGGAAACAAAGATGGCGCACGTTTCTTACTGAGTCCACAAGTGATCCCAACGTGACGGATGGCTGTCTTGGTAGTCCTTCATGCATAAATTCGGGTGCCTTTATCACAGGTGCACGTACAAAAGTTGGGTTGGAGACGAGTGTGTTGAGTGAGGGGGGTTCGGAGACCTCCCTGTGAGGTGGAGGTTGCGGAGTCATGGATGAGCGCATAAGAAATGGTGTGCGTGTAGATAACGGCGGCATTGATAGATCTCGAGTAGCTTTTATGAAGGTGCTCGAGCCAAGAGAGGTATCGTGATTCAAAGTAGAGGCCTTTGTGGGAGTACTGGACAGAGGTCGAGCAGGAGGGTCGATAGACATGGTACGGGAAAGCGTATTGGCATGTATAAGATTACTATTATTAATGGAAAAATCGTAGGGTTGCGTAACGGAGAGTGACCGAGCGGAAGAGGGGTGGATTAGAGGACTTGAATTACGGTACTGGTGTTGGAAGACAGAGCCAGGAGGATCAAGGTATCCATGGGCGTCTGAGGGGGGCAGTTGCAAATGCGGTTCATCCCTGAGAGGGCTATGCACCCTGATGCGCTTGGTCCGTGTAGATCTATCGTCATGGTCGACGGTGGGCTCAGTGGGTGCAGCCACAAGCCGCCTGCGCTTACCCTGCAGGTCTTTGGAGTCTTCGAAGTCATCCGTGCTGGCGAACCAGGCCAAAGGGGCAGTGACCAGACTTTTTATAGTCCCGAGGAACGAGGAATTGGAACGAGACAAAGGCTGGCGTTTTCTAAGAGGCCTTCGTCGCTGGCTTGCTGGTGAATTCGACGACGCCATGTCGAAGAACAGATCAACAACCAAGTGTTACACCCTGTGTCACAACGTCACACTTTACCCATAAGACTGACTCGGGCTCGACTGAGTTTGGCTATTTACCAACTTTTGCCACACTACACTTGGTACACATTGCTTTCCAGAATACCCAGATATCTGGCTCTGACCATCTGTGGCAGTTGAATGGTGCCTACTTCCCCTGAACTTTGACACTGACACTATAGATTTCAGTTCCATCAATGTTGAACATATGTTTTTACCCGCCGAACACCTTGGCCCTAAGTTGTTAGGCCTAACACAAAGCTTCTCAGATCACCATTCTGTCTATCAACCAATATGCGACTGCTCATCAAGGTCGAGGGGTCATCCCCAGGTACAAAGAGGTACCGATCACACGACGCGCTGTCTCCATCTCCCACGTATAAAAGGTATAAAGGCGAACCAGTGGCTCTAAGTTTCCACGTCCTACTGCATCATGCGCTCCTTTGCATTTCTTGCTGTCGCCACCATCGTGGTATCAACTGTCGTGGCCAACCCTCTAACTGTCGACGTCGACCTTGTCAACGTGTTCAAGGTTGATTTGTCCCGAGACAACAAATTTGGTGCTCCACACGCGCCATGGTCAAGCACGGCTCAGCCGGGATGGTATTATGGGAATCATCCGGAACGCTTTCCTCATCTGAAGTGTCTCAAAGGGGTATAAAAATTCCTTACTCAACTAAAGAGCTGGAACTCATGTACGGCCCCATAGTGGATTTGTCAGTTGCTTTGGTGGTTCCCGCATGCTATTCAGTGCCCCAAACCACCCCACGTCCCTCCTAAACCTCCTACATCAGACGGTTATACTCAGACTTTTGCCAATCTCACTGGAGCCACTCAAGCTGATGGTTATCTGACCTTCGGGCTTGTAGACACTGTGACAGGTAATTTGTTTTTACGACTATACCTTTTGTCTTTTGACCGCTCACATTCTCGTAACCAGACTGCAAAACAATGTGTAATTCTGTAGCTGGCTGTAAATTCGTCAACAGTGAGTCACAGTCACCTGCTCATCTCTTCAACTAATTCGGTTAATTAGCCTACCATGACGTCAACGGAAAGGTGAACTTTGCTGTTTCGTAATGTTACGGAAAGATCTAAATCGTTCCTTTTCGACAGGATGGCAGCACTCAGCTTACTTGCTCTCTCTTTTCTGGCTGCCATAACGCGTCAGATGCTGACAACACTGGTGGACAGACTCAGCCCAATGGAAGTGTAAATTATATAACCAATAGCGACGGTTGGTGCAAGAAGTAGGACAGTCTTGTTGGGCTTGCGCCGGAGGACTTTCTGATATATTTGGTCGAAGTTGAGATCAGAATAGTATGTATAGTCTGTATCATGGCTCTTATAGAATATATATACCCAGGTTTATCGAGGTATATTATACTTATTGCAACAATTATCTGAATTGGATTTACATGTCCGAGTCCACCTACTTGCCTCTACTTGCTGCTTGGTTCTTAGCTACCTAAAGTTTTATCATTTCAAGGCCTCCTCGAATACTGTAGGTCACGGTAGCAGTTAGGTCATTGGTGAATTTGGGTTGGCTGGTGCTCAGATACCCTACTTTCTGACTTTCTGACAGGCTGACTACAGCTTACTCGATTTTGAATCCCCTTGCTTACAAGGGTTACTGTCATGTGTCACTATGTGTATATTTGAGCCATTCTTTTTATGAGGCTGGCTACACCAACTCTACTGTCTCCGGGTTTTATTCTGAGATACATATACATGTCCTTTGATGTTAGAAAAATACCTGGACAATATAATTGGAGTCTAAGAGTGCCAGAGAATGTCCGAGGTAAAA
>JABCKU010000275.1:0-17305 GCA_018221655.1 Myochromella boudieri | reverse complement strand
GATTTTTCTTTTTCAAGGCTTATGGCTGGACTAACTGACTACATAATCAGGTATATTTCCTAATATGGTAAGTGATCCGTCGGCTCTTATCATCTTGAGCCGCATTTTCCTTACCTTCGTCCTCTCCCCATTCCCACCAACTCTGAGCACACAAACTGTGTCCACAAAAATATGCAACAAAAAAAGCTGGGCAGAAATACTAATATACAATTGGCAGGTTTACATAAGTTATGGGGTGCCATAGTCATTCCATTGGTGAATTTGGATCAAATTCGAGCTATATTGAGTCTACTTTCATGCATAAGACTATGTTGAACCAGCCCAAGTTGCAAGGTAACCTTAGGTGATGTTACAGTGCACAATTGGCCCAATTTAGGGTGGTTCCAATTTTTTTTTTTTGGCCGCTGAGGCTGGACTAACTAACCGACCTTGGGTGTCGGAGTTTAAACCCAACACCCCCTTGCCAAATGCACACCTTTTACTCGACATTGAGTTTCAATGGCCAACACTGGGTGTGATAGAAATCATTGAACTTCATGCGGACCTATATATAACTCTAATATTGGCAGCATTACGACAATCTAATCTTATCATACTTACATAAGAATCCATACAACTCCTGTTGCCTTCTTGTTGCCTTCAAGTTGAGCTCCTTTCATGGCTGCAGCCTCTTCCTCGTTGCAGCAGCCCTCTGATTCATGGGACGTTCCATATAACTCAGTAGGTACTTGTTATCTTCCATCTTTCCACATATGAACCGCTATGCAGTCTATATCTCGCCGGGTGGCGCCTGTCACCTCAGGACCAGTGCGCGATGACTGGGATGATGACGATGACGACGGCGACGAGCCTCAGAATGAGCAGGATAACCAGCGCATCTGGGATAATGCGTGAGCGTCATATTCCCGTTCTATTACTCATCTGATCCCACTTGCCATGCAAACCTTTGTAGAAACGCGAAAGCGCCGACTCCCATGCCAGAACTGATCATCTCGCCGTCTGCCACATCTACGCACTCGGTGACCTCTCCACCACCGTCCGTCTTTCAGCCTGCTATGCGTATACTGAAACGTCCGACTGCGGGCTCCGCCAATACTCGACCATCGCCTCCAACATCAGCCTCAGCAGAGAGCCTTAGGGAGCGTGAAGTGCGATACCAAGCAGCTCGAGAGAGGATATTTGGTCCGGAGTCTGGATCAGATAACAATAACTCGTCACAGTCACTGAATGCGAATCCGAAGAGACTCGAACGAGTGAAAGGCAGTCCTCAGCAGGTTGTACGCAGCCCACGCGGACCAATCAGTGAGAATGGGATTGAGGCCTCGGAAAACTTCGTGCCTAGAGGTTTCGGTGGCCAGAGGGCTAAGCCGCCGCCGCCGCATAGCCCAAATCCAAACTTACACGGAGCAGCAGAAACGACTTCTGTCGTATGACTGGCAGTGACTCAGTGGTGACGTTATATTTCTTTACATGCCCTTTAATTCTATTCCCCTCTCGCTACCTGCTATGCTTACTCTCTGCGTATCACACCCATTTATTGATGCAGGGAAAGTAGATCTTTGACGCTATAACAATCCTATTGAACTGCATGTATTTTCAAGATTTTTGGAATGTCCATTCAAGACCGTATTTGAATGGAGCTCCTGTAGCAATGCTAATTGACAGGCGGGTCGATCAATCAAGTGCTCTGCATTATGAGTTGCGCCTGAGCTCGAGGTACAAACCGACATGCAAAGGCGGTTGGGTGGCTTGACGCGAAACGTAAATCATCATATCTTAGTCCAAGAAGGGCGATGGTGACCTACGATGCAATTCCCACGGCAACAATCTTGACTTCGGGGATGATTTCCTTTCCATCCTCACCTATGGCCCTTGAGATCGACATTGTCGCCATGATAATTGCCATTGCAATCCAGGCACTTTCATTGGCGAGGTGGCGTCCAGGACATTTCCTGTCCAAGTGGTGTGAAGGTCTACAGAGATTGCTAAAGAACGACTGATGTCACTCACCTGCGTCCGAAGCCAAATGGGCCTATAGGATAGGGTTCGCCTCGACCCAGTGGTGCTGGTAAGTATCGCTCTGGTTCAAATTTGAATGGATCCTTGTAGACAGTTTCATCTAGAGTCATTGATCTAGGATAGGATTGTTAACCTGAGAGCGGAATTGATAGGCAAGCTGGAACAAAAGGCTCGCCTTGTATTCGCAATGATTGTGGAGCCTTTTGGGATGAACATGCCATTATACTCGTCGTCTTCCGCCGATCTGTGGGGAACACCTGACGAAAGATTCAATATGCTAGACAAACTCTCAAAATTCGCACCAACACACCTAAGGGAGCAGCTTGGTTCCATCTTGTAAAATGATTATCAGAGATATGCACGATTGGAAAAGAATAAAGTACCTGAGAGTTTCTTGCAAGATGCATTCGAGATACGGGAGGCTCTCCCGGTCATGGTACTCCGGAAGGCGGTCTGTCCCAACTACGAGGTCAATCTCTGTCTGGGCCTTTGTCACACATTCCGGATGCAGAGTCATTGCCAGAATGAAGAAAGAGAGAGTAGATGAAGTCTACGGATCGAAAGGTCAGTCTACTTGTCCAGATGCCATATGCCTTCTCACCGTCTCCGCACCAGCAATAAATGCGATTGTAGCTGCAGCTTGAACACGCTGAATGCTTGCTGGATCTTGTTCTAATCCCATTTGATTTAGTTTCTCTAATTCGTTGGCCAAGAAAGATGGTCTTGCTGTGCCGTTTGCCTTGATAGAAATTTGTACGAGTAGCTGAACATCTCTATGTGGAACTCACCATCTGTTCTTTGACTTTCTCAAACGGATACTCGCAGAGCTTTCGAAATTTGGCTGAGGACTTTCGGGCAAGGGTAGCATAGAATGTCCCAGGGAACCATGATGGGAAATGTTGGACTAGGGATCGATTAGCAGTGTTCAGGGTATGGCCATAGTAGGATGTAGTTTGGCTTACGAAACGGGAAGAGGTCAAGAAGCGTTCCACCAGGAGATCCGGTGTCTGTAACCACACGACAACAGTCACCAGCAATCCGAACGTATGGATCGGACCGGGAGATAACCTGGTGCCCAAAGGATATGTCAATTATGACTGCAGACGAGAATCTAATCAAAACTCTCTATTCAGCCAACTACATTCAAGACAAAGAAGCGAAAGTTACCGCAAGAGAGAGTCCATAAAATTTTCAGACGTCGATGCAAGCTCCCGCGCGAGGTTACGCGCCTCTCGCGTCAGGATGTGACGGAAGTCCTTGCATTTTTCCTTGGAAAAATACTGCTGAAAAATCTTTCGTTGCAAACGGAACTCTTCCCCATAACTCAAAAAGCCAAAGGTATCCCCAAGACCCACGCTACGCGGTTGTAAATACCCAAATTTAGTACTCTAAGGGAAACAGGTACGTACAGGTCAAATACTGGAAGGCTTGGCCGGTCGCTATAGTTAGAGCTTCGTTTCTCTAATAAATCAGAGGCTGCTTGGCTGCTGTTCAGGACCACAAGGGATCGACCAAGAACGTTGAGGTGCATCACGTTGCCTGGTAAAGGTAAATAAGAAACTTTGGGCGAGTTTGTAACTGAGTTTGGAAGCAACCATATTTCTTGCCCATCTCGTAGAAGAACATATCCTGGGCTACTTGAGGCATTCTTAAAAGGTGGCCTAGAATAGGGTCTGCAGGCGGTCCTGGGGGAAGCGGAGCATGTTTCCTTGAGAACTTAGTTCTCAAGAAGAGATACGCAGCAGTTGCACAAAGGGCTAGGGGGAGGATAATTCCCAGTACCATGGTGGAATACTGAGTCGTTAGTGAGACGTGACGGCTTTAAAGCTCTTATTTCCCGCCAAATCCATTACATACACTTCGAAGCTCTTCGAAGTAATATCATCCGAAACCTTATTGCACGATACCCTGGCCATGATATCAAGATGGCGCCTTAAACAAAGAAGTAGTAGAGAGCTTCCCTGCCAACATGCGCCGGCACCGGAACTTTGAGATGCGGATGGTAATGCAAAGACAGAGACTGGGCAGTTAGCTAGGTTTACGCAAGCCGTGCGAAATTCTCCCAGAGTCTGTAGTACTCGTAGTAGATTACCAGATTTGGTTGAATTCCTGAACAACCGAGGTATACATGCACGTACATAGTACATACAGCTCTCCATTCCCTCTATCAATAGGTTCAGCTCTTCATCTCAATCGCCAAACGATAATCCAACGGGAAGCATGATCACAAGCCGATAAGTGAATCATACGTTATCCGTACTCATCAGAAGGTCTAACGTGTTGACCCCTGGTATGAAGCTACATCAGGCGACGTCGAAATGGGGCGAGGTAGCCGGACAATAGTATAAATCATCGTTTACCAGCTGCATTGAAGAATACGGAAACAGTGAACCATATGGTCCCAGAAACGACATACCAGAACTGATCACCCCGCCGTCCTCCATGTACCTGGGCCCGGTGACGGATGACTTTTCCACTCCCGTCCGTCTTTCAACCAGTTATGGGTATTACTATCACGAGACGTCCGACTACGGCCTCCGCCAATACTCGACCATCGCCCCTAATACCAACCTCAGCGGAGAGCCTTAGGGAGCGTGAAGTGCGATACCAAGCAGCTCGAGAGAGGATATTTGGTCCGGAGTCTGGATCGGATAATAATGACTTGTTACAGTCACTAAATCCGAATCCGAAGAGACTCGAACGAGCGAAAGGCAGCCCTCAGCAGGTTGTGCGCAACCCACGCGGACCAGTCAGTGAGGATGGGATTGAGGCCTCGGAAAACTTCGTACCTAGAGGTTTCGGTGGCCAGAGAGTTAAGCTACTACCGCCGCATAGCCCGAAACCAAACCTGCATGGAGCGGCAGAAACAACTTCTGCCGTATGGCAGTGACTCAATGGTGACGTTATATTTCTCTACATGCCCTTCAATTCTATTCCCCTCTCGCTACTTGCTATGCTTACTCTCGGCGTATCACGCCCATTTAGAATATTTAAGACAGTATTTGAACGGAGCTCGCGTAGCAATACTAATTGGCAGGCGGGTCGATCGATCAAGTACTCTGCGTTATGAGTTGCATCTGAGCTCGAGGCACAAACCGACATGCAAAGGCAGCTGGGTGGCTTGATACAAAAGATAAATGAGACCCCAGTCTAAGCAGGCAGAGGTGACCGGTGACCATTTACCTTGCGATTCCCTCAGTAACAATGTTAACTTCTGGGATAATTTCCCTTCCATCTTCACCTATGACCCTTGAGATCGACATTGTCGCCATGATAGTTGCCATTGCAACCCAGACGCTCTCATCAGCAAGGTAGCGTCCAGGGCATTTCCTGTCCAGGTAGTGTAGGCCTCTTCTGCGGATACGATCTATGCCACTCACCTGCGTCCGAAGCCAAATGGACCTATCGCGTGTGGTTCGCCCCGACCCAATGGTGCCGGTAGGAATCGCTCCGGTTCAAAGTTAAAGGGATTTTTATAGGTCTTTTCATCCCAGGTTATCGATCTGGTAGAAACATATGAAAGCGGAATCTAATAATCAAGTTAAAATAAAAGCTTACCTTGAATTTGCAATGACCGTGGAGCCTTTCGGAATAAACATACCGTCGTACTCGTCGTCATCCCTCGATTTGTGGGGCACGCCTGAGGGAGCGGTTAGATTCCATCTAGTAAAATGATAGTTATTATGATTACAAACAAGGAAAAGAGAATAGGGTACCGGAGTGCTTCTTGCAAAATACATTCAAGATAGGGAAGGTTCTCCCGGTCATGGTGATCTGGAAGGCGGTCCGTCCCTACTACGAGGTCAATCTCTGCTTGAGCTTTTACTACACATTCTGGATGGATAAGCATTGCTAAAATGAAGACAGAGAGTGTAGATGACGTCTACGGGTAGGGTCGAAAAGGTCAGCTTGCTGGTCCACGTGTTATATATCTAGTACTCACTGTCTCTGCACCACCCAGGTACGCCGCTGCAGCTGCAGCTTGGATTGATTTAATGCTCGCTGGATCATGTTCCAGTCCTACCTGAGTCAAGTTCTCTAATTCAGCGGACAGAAAAGATGGTTTTGCTGAGCCGGTTGTCTCGATGGATCTCAATATCAAAGGCTGAACATCTTCCAGTAAAAAGATTTACCATTTCCTCTTTGACTTTCTCATACGGATATTCGAAGAGCTTTCGAAATTTAGCTGAGGACTGCCGGGCAAAGGTAGCATAGTACGTTCCAGGGAACCATGATGGGAAATACTGGACTATGGAGTGTTCAGGGTTTGACAATGGTAAAGTGTGTAATGCTTGACTTACGAAACTGGAAGAGGTCAACAGGAGTTGCGCCAGGAGGGCCACAGTCTACTACCACCTGACAGCAGTCACCGGCAATTTGAATATATGGATCAGACTTAGAGACGATCTGGTGTCCATATGTTATATCAATTATAATGGCAGTCGCATATCTAATCAAAAGAATCACTTTAGCTCACTAAGTTTCACGGTAAAGAAAGGGAGTTACTGCAGGAGAGCGTTGATGAAATTTTCAGGTGTCGATACAAGATCCTCCACGAGGGTATGTGCTTCCCGCACCTGGATCTGACGGTAGTCCTTGCATTTTTCTTTGGCAAAATACTGTTGAAACATTTTTCTTTGCAAGCGGTACTCATCCCCATGATTTAGAATGGCAAAGGTATCCCCAAGGCCCAAACTGCGTGGTTAAGCATGAACGATTTATTATACTTCAAGAGACGCAGGTACACACATATTAAATAATGGGAGGTTGGGTCGGTCACTGTAGTTAGAACTTCGTTTCTCTAGTAAATCAGAGGCTGCTTGGCTGCTGTTCAGGACCACAAGGGATCGACCAAGAACGCTGAGATGGATCACAGGACCTAGTAGAGGAAGGTAAGAAAGGATCGAGTCGATGATTGAGTTTTGAGAGCAGACCATATTTCTTGCCCATCTCATAAAAGAACACATCTTGGCCTGCTGGGGGTATTTTCAAAAGGTGACCCAAAACAGGATCCGCAGGCGGTCCAGGGGGAAGCGGAGCATGTTTCTTTGAGAACTTAGTCTTCAAGAAGAGATACGCAGCAGTCCCACAAAAGGCCAGGGGAAGGATAATCCTCAGTGCCATCGTGGAATGCTGAGTCGTTAGCGAGATGCGATGGCTTTAAAACCCTCATTCCCTCTCAAATTCGGCACCTTGTTTCATGTAAGTAGTCCATGTCGGAGTGTACCGATCTGTCGAACCTAAGACCCGTAGTAGGAAGATCATACATGCGGCTGCATTGGGATTTTGGGAAGGTTTGAAATTATAATGGCAAGAGCTTGTGACACGTCATTACTAAAATAACGGCATCAGTGCAAAAACAGGCCTGGGTCGACAAGTTTAGCGAGGTTTTACATGACAAGTCGTGCGAAATTCTCCAAGTGTCCTGTACTTATTTCGGGACCACGGCAGGTTAATCTACCTTAATCTATCTATACATCATGGTGCACGGTATGGCTCTCCATCCCCCTCTGTAGCTTCAGCTCTTCATTTCAGTCGCCGAACGATGGCCCAACAGGAAACATGGTCACAAGCCGATAAATGAATCATGCGCTATCCGTACTCATCAGAAGGTCTAACTTGTTAACGGTACCCTCAGTATGAAGCTACATCAGGCAACATCAGGCAACATCGGAATGGGGGGGAGGGGGTGGCTGGACAATAATATAAATCGTCGATTACCAGCTGCATTGAAGAAGACGGAAACGGTGAAGCATATGATCCCAGAAACGACAGACTAGAACCGATCACCTCGCCACACACCTGTGCCCGGTGACAGTTGACTTCTCCACCGCCGTCCGTCTTTCAACCAGCTATGGGTATAATGAAACGTCTGACCACGGGCTCCGCCAATATTCAACGATCGCCTCCAACATCAACCTCAGCAGAGAGCCTTAGGAAACGTGAAGTGCAATACTGGGCAGCTCGAGAGAGGCTATTTGGTCCGGAGTCTGGATCAGATACCTAACTCGTCACAGTCACTGAATACGGATACGACGGAAGAGACACAAATGAGCGAAACGAAGTCCTTAGCGGGTTGTGCGCATTCCACGCGGTCCCGGTCCAGTTCGTGAGGATGGGATTGAGGTCTCGGAAAACTCCGTATCTAGAGGTTTCGATAGCCAGGCCACCATCGCCGTATAGCCCCAATCCAAATTTTTGGAGCGACAGAAACGATATCTGTCGTATGACTGGTAGTCGCTTAGTAGTGATGTTGGTTTCTTTGCATGCCCTTTGAATCTATTCTTCTCTCGCTACACGCCCTGCTTACTCAGCGTATACACACATTCATTGATACATGGAACGTAGATTTCCGACGATATAACAACCTACCGAACTGTATAAATCTTGTAGGTTTCTTAAACGGTCTAAATTTACCAAGTTCAGACAAAGATGCCACTTGATCATGAACAATGCATGAACGCCGGTGCTTACACTTACATTCAAAAGATGATTTCCAAGTAGCAATTGTCATTGATAGGCAGATGTATCAAGCATTCTGCATTACGAGTTGCGTGTGAGCTCGAGGCACAAACCGACATGGAAAGGCGGTTGGGTGGCTTCATACAAAACGTAAATCACTATGTCCCAGTTTAAGACCGACGGGCGGACGTGACCAACCTTGCAATTCCCGCCACAACAATCTTGACTTCCGGGATAATTTCTTTCCCGTCTTTACCTATGGCCCTTGAGATCGACATCGTCGCCATGATAGTTGCCATTCCAATCCAGATGCTGTCATGTGCAAGGTGATTCCCAGGACATTTTCTGTGTGGGCTTTTTTTACACGGATCTATGAGGTGCAATTGATGTCGCTTACCTGCGCCCGAATCCAAAGGGGCCAATAGGATACGGTTCGCCTCGACCCAATGGCGCTGGTAGGAATCGCTCTGGTTCGAACTTGAAGGGATCTTTGTAAAGAGTTTCATCCAGGGTCATTGATCTGGTAGACAATATGAGAACGGTTGATAGTCAAGTTCGAACAAATGGCTCACCGTGCATTTGCGATGACTGTGGAGCCTTTGGGGATGAACATGCCGTTGTACTCGTCATCGTCCCTCGATTTGTGGGGCACACCTGAATGAAAGTTCATAAGATGAACTGCCAATACCAGTAGTAACAACACACCCGCAGGAGAGGCCGGATTCCATCTGGTAAAATGATAGATTATGAGAGACAGACAAGAAAAATAAAATAGAGTACCGGAGGGTTTCTTGCAAAATACATTCGAGATAAGGGAGGTTTTCCTGGTCATAGTGTTCTGGAAGGCGGCTTGTCCCAACTACGCGGTCAATCTCTGCTTGGGCCTTTACCACAATTTCTGGGTGCAGAGTCATTGCTAAAATGAAGAAAGCAAGAGTGGACGAAGTCTATGGATCGAAAACTCAGCCTACTTGTCCACATGCCATGCAATAACTCACCGTCTCTGCACCACCGATATACGCGATTGCACCCACAGCCTGAATTCGCTTGATGCTTGCCGAATCGTGTTCTAGCCCTGCTTGACTCAGGTTCTCCAATTCAGTGGCCATGAATGATGGTTTTGCTGTGCCGTTTGCCTTGATATACTTCAACATCCATGGATGACGGTCTTCAGCAGAAAACCTACGATCTGTTCTTTGACTTGCTCATACGGATATTCAAAGAGCTTTCGGAATTTCGCTGAGGAATTTCGAGCAAATGTAGCATAGTATGTCCCTGGGAACCATGATGGAAAATGTCGTACTAGGATTAAGAAACGGTGTTCAGAGTTTTATGATGGCAGAATGTGCAGTATTCAACTTACAAATCGGGAAGAGATCAAGAGGCGTCCCACCGGGAAGGCCAGAGTCCACCAGCACCTTACTGAAGTCACTTGCAATTTGGACATATGGATCAGAGTTAGAGATGATCTGATGTCCATAGGATATATCAATTATGATAGCAGTCGCGAATCTAATCAAGAGGATCAGTTTAGTCAATTATGTTCACGGTAAAGAAGAGTTACTGCAGGAGGGCATCCATGAAAGTATCAGATGTCGACACAAAAAGCTCCTGCACGAGGGTACGTGCCTCCCGCACCTGGATGTGGTGGAAGTCCTTGCATTTTTCTTTCGCAAAATACTGTTGAAAAATTTTCCGTTGCAGACGAAAATCTTCCCCATAATTCAGAAACCCAAAGATATCCCCAAGACCCAAACTGTGATCAAACATTCGCGTTTTTTTTTTTTAATTTTTAGGGGGGAACGGGTACACACAGATCAAACAAAGGGAAGCTGGGTCGGTCACTATAGTTATAACTTCGTTTCTCCAGGAGGTCAGACGCTACTTGGCTGTTGTTTAGGACTACGAGAGATCGACCGAAAACGCTAAGGTGTATCACATTGCCTAGTAGAAGAAGGTAAGGAAGGAGCTAGTTGATAATAAGTTGAGTTCGGAAGCAAACCGTATTTTTTGCCCATCTCATAAAAGAACATATCCTGGGCTACTTGAGGTATTTTCAGAAGGTGGCCCAGAACGGGATCTGCAGGCGGTCCGGGAGGAAGTGGAGCATGTTTCTTTTGGAGCCTGTGCCTCAGAAAAAGGTATGCAGCAGTCACACAAAGGGTCAGAGTAAGAAGAATTCCTAGCCCCATCGTGGAGCGCTGAGTTGTTCAAACGGCGGTGAGAAGCCACGGTTTAAAGCCACTATTGCCCACCAGTTTTCGCATGTTGTTGGAATTTACCACGCAGTAAAGGAGGCAGTTAGAGCCGCCGATCTGTCGAAGCCTCGAAGGGTGCTTTCGGATAAAAGATCAGAGTATGTGACTCGTGACCGTGGCCATAGCGAGAGCCAAGCGGCTTCTGATACAATCATACATTCTTCCAATCAATGTCTGTTGCACGATATTCTGGTATAAAGATACCGCCTGCGACTTCTCTGCCCCTCATGCGTGAATGTTGGAGTCCTGGAATTCTTATGATGAGGGTTATAAAGAAAAACGGAGATCAAACAGAGGCCCAATGTTTGACTGTTACTTCGACAAGTTTACACAAACTGTGGAAATTCTTGTAGCCTGTAATACAGTTTCTAATCCACTGCCGGTAACCTTGACTCTTCGTTTCCGACGTCGAGCCCACGATCCAAGGGGAAACATAGTCACAAGCTAAAAAATAAATCATACACTGTCCGTGCTCATCAGAAGATTTGACATATTAGCCCTCGGTATGAAGCGACATGGGAACGGGGTTGGATGACTAGATAATAGTATAAGTCATCGGGATACTGGCCGTATTAAAGAGAACGTGAACGAACCATGTGATCCCAGAAACAATGTTAACTTCTGGGATTATTTCATTTCCATCGTTCCCTATAGCCCTTGATATGGACATCGTCGCCATGATTGTTGCAATTGCAATCCATATACTCTCGTTGGCAAGGTAGCGGCCGGGGCATACTCTTGTCTTTATGTCAGACTCTCGAATGTTACATAAGAAGACAGAGATGTGACTCACCGACGACCAAAGCCAAATGGCGCCGGAGAGTATGGTTCGCCTCGGCCCAATGGGGCGGGTCGGTATCGCTCTGGGTCAAACTTGAAGGGATCCTTGTATATCGACTCATCTAGGGTCATGGATCTAATAGAAGAAGGATAAGCATTTTTTCAAATGGGCATAGAAGGAATTACCTGGCATTTGCGATGATCGTGGAACCTTTCGGAATAAACATGCCATTATACACGTCGTCCTGCATTGTCTTGTGGGGGACACCTAATATGATGTTAAGGGACAGTGGCAATGAGGGTCAACCGTAAAATACCAGAAGGAATGGCGTGATGCCAACTGGTATATCGATGGATCAGGAATGAAAACAGGTGAAGTATTATGGCAGACAGTACCGTAGTGTTTCCTGCAAAATCCATTCTAGCCATGGAAGGTTCTCCCGATCATTGTATTCAGGCAGGCGATCGGTACCGACAACACGATCAATCTCCTCTTGTGCTTTTGTCACACATTCTGGGTAAAGAACCATCGCTAAAATAAAGAAGGAAAGTGTGGTTGAGGTCTAGTTGGGAGGTTTGATATGTCGATTCACTTGTAACGAGAATTATAGTCTGACACACCGTCTCTGCGCCAGCGATGTAAGTGACGGCTGCTTCAACTTGAGCACGCTTGATGCTCCTCGGGTCATTTTCCAGTCCCTCTTGACGCAGGACTTCTAAGCGAGATGCCAAGAAAGACGGCTTTGCCATGCCATTTGCCTAGTTAAATCCAAGATCAGCCACCATAGTTAATCAAGTCCAAGTCCAGCTCACCATTTCTTTCGTCACTTGTTCGAAGGGATATTCAAAAAGCCTCTTAAACACGACCGATGTTTTTCTTGCATAAGTAGCATAATATGTCCCTGGGAACCAGGATGGGAGACTACGGACTAAAGGAATCGTTGGTAACCATCTCGTCTAACTCAGGTCTGAGACTTACGAAACGGGAAGAGGTCTACGGGTGTTGCTCCTGGTGGGCCAGTCTCGACAGTTGCTCTGCAAGCATCACTGGCGATTTGCAAATATGGATCGGAGGATGAGACGATCTGGTGCCCATATGATATATCCATTATGACGGCAGTTGAAAACCTACTCACAAGGAATCAGTTCTCCGACTCTGGGAAATGAAGGGTAAAGGCATTACCGTAAGAGCGTTTCCTGACAATCCTTGTGTGTTTGCGAAAGAAGATCGCGGGCAAGGATACGCGCCTCACGGGTAAGAGTAAGACGAAAATTCCTGCACTTTTCTTTTGCGAAGTACTGTTGAACCTGTTTCCGTTGCAAACGAAACTCCTCTCCATATGGCAGGAAAGCAAGTATATCACCCACCCCAAGACTACAAATTATATCAGCACCGCTTTTAACAAGCATAGTATAATGGACGGTACGTACAGTTCGAATATCGGGAGGCTGGGCCGGTCGCTGTAGTTAGAGCTTCGCTTTTCAAGGAGATCGGAGGCTGCTTGGATACTGTTGAGGATTACGAGGGAACGGCCAAGAATGCTGAGATGTATTACACTTCCTGTGAGGTGATACCATAATGGGCAAATACACAACTGATGACTGACTGGATAGCATACCATATTTCTTGCCCAATTCATAGAAAAACATATCTTGACCGCTAGGAGGGATTGATCGGAGATGTCCCAGAACAGGATCTGAGGGTGGGCCAGGGGGGAGCGGTGGGCCTTTCCTCGAAAGGATCCTCCTCGCAGCCAGAAAAGCAATAGTCCCAAAAATGGCAAGACTGACGCTCATTTGCATCTCCATGAGTAAGGGGGGTTGAAGCAGGTAACAGGTGGAACCTCTGGTAAACTGTGCTTTTCAGTTGCTGGTGAGATCCTCCAGTGGCACCGCATCAAGGAATCTTGACTCGGAGTAGGTCTTCTCTGAGAAGTGACAGTTTGTAATATTAGTCGCCAATCAGTTCGAAAGATTCCAAGAAATTGTTGCTGACCTGTCCCATGTCCATTGATGTAACTCTCCAATGAACAAAGAATAGTACGCCGATGCATAGCTATTTCTGCATCGAATTTCACATTTCCCGCAGACACTATGAGAAAAATTTTAGGTTCCAGCCCGTCCGTAAATGAAAGTATGGTATTGGGACCTTGACACATAGCTTGCGTAACGGTCAGTTCTGACGTTGACGTATACATAGATTAAAAATCACCAGCGTCTCCCGCCCATTCAAATTAAACGTAGATTTTTTGAAAAGGATGTTGTTGCCTGCTGTCTCAGGACTTCGGGTACGGGGAATGGGGAGAGGAATGGTCACAGAACGTAGCGAGGCAGGGCTAGGTTGAAGAAAACTTTGTCCGAGGACAAATAAGGCATTACATCGCGTACAATCACAGATTGCAGCATCCCTCTCTGCAGCCTCAGCCTCTGCAAATCTATGTTCTATGGTGTCTGCGGATAGCCTGAATCTCGATGTCCTGGAAGTGATATTTGCTCATCTAATCGGCGCTGACCTTGCAGCTGTCGCCCTTGTCAGCAAGTCTTTCCTCGCTGGAGCCATTCCCAGGCTCTACCGAACCCTTTACTTTCGCATTCATAATGCAAAGCGCTATCCAGGTGTACGTAACCTGTACTTGTTACCTAACTACCTTTCATCGTTTCCACTGCTCCCAGGTCTCCACATCGTTCGCAACCCTTTTAGCACACCCAGACCTAGCAATCCATGTGAGAGGTATTGGTATGTACTACAGCCTTTGTAACACCTTGCCAATCAGCCCATGGTTCCGTTTCCAGATATTCGTGTTGCTCCCCTTACGAATGACAAGGTCCATCCCGAGTTTATCGACGAGTGTACTCGTGCTCTTGAGCTCTGTGATAATCTTCGCTCATTCGTATGCACGCTAAGCTCCATGAATGCGATCCTACCAATGTTACATGGGAAAGACAGGTTACGTGACATTCGTGTTAATTCACGGTTTACAACGAACCAAGCAACATCCCTTGCAAAGATCAGGAAGATAGAAAGGTTAGCGTTGGACTTTGGATCATGGGAGGTCATGGACGTGCTCCCGAAGTGGACTCAGGTAATCCACAAGTCTTTGTTAAGTCTTACGTTGTTCGTGCGTGTATCGCTTCATCTTTATTCTCTACGCCAGTAACTTCTCGGCCTTTAGATGTCGAACGACCTGAATTTTGTGGTCCTAGAGTCTACATTGCAGCAGCTGCCACGCCTTCAGGAACTCCACATAATTGGTTGTCCCAACATTGACCATTCCAAAGTTTTCCGATTAGTCTCACACATCCCACTCCTCGAAAGCCTCGCTTTCACCGTCATAGTGGGTTTCCTGGCCTCGGAGTCTCTTAGATACTGATTAACTTTTAAAGGAAACGGCGCAACCTCCAGCTCTCCCCTCGCCATCGCCCTCCTTATCCAACCTACGACACCTCGCCCTCGATGTACGCACTGGTCTGACTGGGAGTATATCATCTGCAGCGACATCACTCACTATTTTGAACTCTCTCAAAGCAAGCTTTCCTACCCTTGCATCTGTTGCACTCAGGCTACCCGAAATGACAGCTGAAGCGAGCCACTTGCTAGTTGCGAAGCTGCTTGAGGATCATTACAGCACTTTGCAACGCCTCGTTTTTGTAGATTGCGCTGTAGAGACCAAGACTATTGCAGAAGTGTGTGAGGAGTGCGACCAACTGGAAACGCTTAGCTTGCAGCTGCCGATGATGGAGATCGTGCGTAAACATCTTTGATTCTGACCAATTCTAAATTAACATCATATCAAGATGAGTTTTGCGGTGGCACTTTCTAACTCGGCAAGCCTGCGCACAATCATCGATGGAGATGCCCACATAGCACATGGGCTGCGACCCTCCCTCAACCATAAAAACGTACTGCTTCTTATGCAGCGTGTTCCTACTCTCACACGGATTTTAGGTGATAAACGGATTTGGACGGTATGTCACGCCCTCTAGAACATAAACCGTTTACTCAATTTTTTCGTTTGCTGGTTTTGTAGAGTCGTAGGGATAGCCGTGGAGGTGTGCGTGTGATGCTAGAACGCCAGTTTTCAGGGCGGAGCGTGCATTGGTTTATGCCATCTCACTAAACGTTTTAAAGGTGCAATCGAACCCTTGTATACGTACTGCACCTATTATGTTGACAGCTACCTAGTGCTCTTCCTACTTGTTGGATCTCATGCTCGGATCTCATTCCAACCACCGCACATATGCTACCTTCTACGGAATTAATCACCGCCGCCTAGCGTTATACGCCACCGTTTGACCATTCAAGAATTCGTTTCGGTAACCCTTTTTCAACTTTCTGGAACCTCTAGTGACGAAGGTTGGCTCATTCTAAGATCTATTATGATAATGCCCTCATTTGTTGCGCTCTCCCCAGTCCGGTCCTCGCTCCATCCTGGTATTTCCAGCATTCACTACTTCATGTATTCCAATACCTTCGAGTAGGAAAATAGCTTGTAAGTAGCACACTTTAAACGAACGTGCATTGCTCACGATTTTCGTATAGGCCTTTACCCCGAAGCTCGCCAAAATCGAGTAAAATCTATCTATCGGAGATACCCAGAGTATACATAACAGTTTGGTATCAGGTATACCCATGCAGAGTCTACTACTCTTGACATTTTTTCCCCATTGACATCACTCAATACCACCTTTGATGCTAGTATTCCCGTCTTGTTAATGCTCGACTATGTAGACATCTACAAGCACGTCCCCTATGCTGAGATATTTAAAACGAACGAAGCTTGGTGTAAGCTTACCTGACATACGGTCGAGAAGAGTCGCCAATAGATCCTGATTCTCTTGATATTACTCATCAAAAGATACTAGTATTTTTTAATACTAGTCCTTTCGGTCTAAATCCAAACACCTCTCATTGTTAATTTTCATACTTTCTTCACAGTTAACAAAAAAAATGCTCGTAACTCGTCAGCTCTTACCGCGCTCAGACTCTGACTTTTGTCAGGACAGCAACTGGTAATTAAAAAATTCCCGTCATATTTGAGATCCTGGAAGCCAGACTAGACCACGGACCACCACGAACTCATGCACGGACGCCTGCAAATACTACTGAAATCATCGACATTATCTTTAAAAATATAAATGACGATTCTACCGTTGTAGGCCTGTCTGACACCCCGCCCGTTTGGCAAGACTTGCACTCGACATCTTATGGCATACTCAGCCATCGTTGATTTTCTAAATACAGGATCACCCTGAAGGCGCGATAGAGTTTATGGACAAGGCGAAAAGTAGATCGGTAGGTCTCTTTTGAATTATGCTTCCTCTGTCGATTAAACGTTATATACCAGTCACCAAAAAGAAAGCCCTGTCCTAGTCTCGTTCCCATCCGTATATGGTGTTTGCTCGTGAGAATTTTTTGATCTCCTCCAGCAGTCAGTTCCAAGTCACACCATAACGTCTGGTGCAGTTCGGCCATGTTACCCTGCCTCTGGTCACACCGTGACATTTCGCGTCTAATTAGAGTACTCTACAGTGCATCGAGAATCAGTCAAGAAACCTGCTTTCCTTTCCTTTCTAGGTTCTTGCAACAATGTAATGTCACGACTACTACCAAATAACCATGTTTCGTACCAGTACAGCCCATTTTTGCATGATATACCATGCTGAAGAGACTAGAAATACAGATTGATAGGCATCGCAGATTCGGAATAATAGAGCAGTTTTGTTAGACACGAATTTGGACTTTTTTCCGCCCGAGACTCGCTTAGTTTCGCTCGAGAATGGCTCCA
>JABCKU010000274.1:0-17341 GCA_018221655.1 Myochromella boudieri | reverse complement strand
TATGTGTATCTTTATGTGCATCTTGAGATCCACAAAACATGGTTTCTTTATGTGGTTCTTGACAAACACCCTTTGTGTTTCTCAAAAAGCACACAAAGAACCACATAATGTGGTTCTCAGGAACCACAGATCAAATCCACATAATGTGGTTCTTGAGAACCACAGAACAACCACATAATGTATTTCTTTTGTGCATCTCAAGAACCACACAATATACACATTTTGTGCAATTAAATAACCATTTAATATATACATTATGTATTTATTTTGTGTATCCTCATTTACACCTCATGTGGAACTTAAATTACACATAAATATTACACAAAAACTCTATTTTTTCATGTGGTTCTTGAGAACCACATGTGGGCACCGGCAGTGTGGGACTTCACACTTCTCCTTCCACTTCTTGGTAAACTGGTTGTCCGTAAGCTTTTCCCTTTCAGCAACCCTCTTCAAACGCCAAACATCTCGAATATCAGTGAAACATCAGTATATACGGTTGGCAAGCAACCAGTTGCGTTGAGGCTTACGGTAACTTACTCTTGGCCCGGCGTGAGTTTTCAATATACTGATAACAATAATGACTGGACATATCAATGATGCCAGTGCCAGTGCTTTGGATGTTTTGACGCTTCCAGGTGCATGTACCTGAGTTACAACGACGTATTTTTGACTTTAATATCGCCATTCTAGTATGCATTTGGTCAAAGCCTAAAGAAGCCTGTTATTCCAGCCTATCCTTTTGGAAAGCCTGGGGAGCTTGACAGCGTATATGATTTTAGTCGGCGAATATTTTTTCCTACTTGGTTCATTGGCCGATGGTTGTCATAGGTCTGCAAAATAAGTGCTAACTTGAACGTTGAACCCTGCGCCTCTTCACACTTAACAACAGCTTAGGATCCAACGGTTTTTACTTGGGTAAAGTCATCCAGCTAAGATCGGCGGAGCTATGTATTGTGCATGAAGTGGGAGGATTTGCGATGATGATACTCACGTCTGTTGTTTCTTTAACCCGTTAACGCAATCGCTCCCAGAGTCTGGCGGGAGGGATGTGAGTCAACTGACATTTCTTCTGAGTAAAAAGACTGGGACTCGGCGGTTCAGTTTTCAGTTTCTCCGTGGCTTCATCACCATGGATGTGTGATTGGACATTGAACACTGGGTCCACCACGCGGCGCAGATGTCCCATCTTCTTCGAGTTATTCACCGCAATAACTTTTTATCAACACCTAGCAGTGTATATATTTGTGACCTTCTTCTCAAGAAGTTATGCTTAGAACTGGAGTACTCATATTACGCGCCCAACGGTGCGCAAATCTCAAAAAACAGCTTCTCTCTCACAGCTTCCTAGGATTTAGGCATAGTTGCTATTTACCAGCCTTTCAGAGCAAATACACGCAATGCTCAGAATACGCTCTAACGAAGCGATTATCTAGCATCACTAGACCCCCATCATCGAAGTGTCATCTACCCCAGGCCGACAATTCAGTTGCTCCTGTCATAGCTGTATCGCGGAGGTAGAAATAGGCGCCCTCTGACCTCTTTCCTTGTTTTGTACTGAAACAACAGAACCATCTTGGAGAGAGCAGTATATAAAGCCGGCCGTGATAAATGGTCTCTAATGTCTTCCCGTTTTTCTTCTACATTCACCACCGACGATCATTGCACTAGACCTCCCCCCTATGCAGCACCATCCCACCGCCATTGCCATTGACGCCTGATTGATATGATGTCAGCAGGTAATGCCAAAACGGAACATACCTCTCCGATAACCCTTAAGCTAGGAGATTGCGCATAAGATGACGTTCTCCCCAGCTTGGCAATATTTGCTTTATTTATATCGAGAATGCATGTTTTCTCGATGCTCCTCCATGTAAAAAAGTTTCCCGCAAAAACTGGGGCTGGCGCTCAATTTAGACTGGAATAAATAGAGAAGAAGTTTGGGGGAAATCGTTGAGTTTCTCCCTACTCAAAGCAAGAAGCAAGAACGCTTGGGCATCCCAAATTTCTCGTGATCCACAGTTCTGTTCTGGCGTGCTTGGGGCAGTACCGTTTTGTATATATTATTGCCAAACGCTGTAAATGGTACGTGGAGACTCGAGTTCAAGGACTTGTATTGAAGTGTGCGACACGGCTCGCCCCCAGTCACTTCCCTTTTACCCACAGATAGCATGGTTGGATGTTTCATGCGCCTTAATGCCGTTATCGAAGCAGGAATTTTTCAACGAATCAGACATATAGCAGTCAAGATAACAGGTCAAAATTAACATCCCAACCCGCAATCTTTCTCGTAGCTATCGTTCTCAGGTATTTAAGTTATTCATACCAGAGACAGCTGGAGTTCAGGTGCTAATGGTGTAGTATACCACATCTATCCGTTCCCCATTAGGCAGGATTTCTCACTGTTCCCAACGACCCACTGACAGATCAAAAGTCCACGGGACAATGGCCTTAGCGTCGACCACAATGTACTCGCCATACCTTCCCCTCGATCTCCTCGACGAAATTCTGAGTCATATGTACGAGGACACCACATCACTGCGTCGATGCTGTATCGCCTCAAAAGCATTCGTCCAACCGGTTCGCAAACAGCTCTTTTCCAGTGTCACGCTCCGTCATGAGCGTTTTGGTAGGGACAACAAGTCCTGTGGACGATTATGCGACCTCTTAAAAACTGATTCTCAAATAATATCATATATCCAGGAACTGTGGATCGACGGAGATTCGTGGATCGTTCAGGACGAAGCATTCCTAGCAATTTTGAATTTTCTCACCCACGACACGAACCTTCGGCTATTTTCACTGGCGCTTTCATTTGAAGCCGACGAGCTCTATGCCGTTGATGGCTGGAGCTACATGGATGAGCCATCGATAGAAGCGATCCTCTCCGTTTTTCGCTTACCGTATCTCCAGACCCTGTCCATTCACCTCCGCGACAGATGTACCTGTACCTTTCCCATTGAAAACTTTGGGCTTGCAGCATCGACCATCACGCAGCTTTCTTTCCGAGGGCCTCGCCGGTACGACTGCTCGCACGAACAGATGTCAGTCTTCACCTCAGCCTTGCCCATCGTTGAGGCGAAGAAGCCCCTCAAGGTTTTGGAAATTGGAGGGTTAGATATGCAGCGCTTCACCGACTTTTTTGGCGGTGGACATTGTCCCTTCAGCATCGCTCGCATTCACAAGTTGATTATACATGGATTTGCCAGTGATGGTTTCCAAAGCGGAGTGCGAAGAACGTTGAAGGGCGCAGCAGACACTCTTGAGAAGATAGCATGGTTCCATCCAAACTATGACGATGGTAGGCGTCCTGCCCTTCGTGTTTTGATCTATCCAAGACCTGATGACGATTTAGATGCTGCTCGACATGGAGAGCCTGTAGACTTTCAGGTTCTGTATCGCCTCCAGATAGCTGTGTTCTGCGTATCACTCTCTTCGGAGAAAGAGTTAAGCTCCCTTCATAGCATTCTAGAGGAAAGCCCGATACCCAATTCACTTATGCGGCTTTCACTTGTGATTGAAGACGATTCTCGCTCCTCGATTCTTGTCACTACTGACTCAGAGTCATCGAACACTGCTGCTACCATTGATATGAAGCTCTCTCACAGTCTTGGTCGTAACCTTGCAGCAGGGATGGAGGTCTGCGTTGATATACTCACTCACCGTTCTGTTCAACACCATAACGAAACATACAAAGGCGTTGACTTAAAATCATATTTCCCTCAATTAAACGCAACTGGAAAGCTTTCGGTGGGGCTAAAGGATGTACGCAAAGTTCAGGAGATTGTTCGAGGACACGTTTCATAAATACAGTTAGTGTGGAAAGCCTTGTAAGTCTTACTTTTATATTCCATGGCCTCATCATTGACTCGATGCGTACCTCTGCGTACTAGTTTCACTTCATATGAGTACAATTATTGCGAACCCACTGAGTGCTGTCTTGTTGTGGTCATTACCTATATATATTTATTTTGGATTTGATACTTAATGTTGGTCATAAGTACATAAGTACCAATCGGGCGTGAAACGTGGAATGTAGCGGTCGGGCTTGTCCTCCGCACGATACAAACTTGAGGTAGGATTGCCAGAGAGGGGGTGTTGGAATAGTGAACTGAACAATCCACATCGATATCGGAGTCCTTGTCGAGGTGTTACTGCGGGGGTGGAGGGCGGGGATCATGGTTGGTTGTATCACGCCGCTTTATCCGAAGCATATACAAATTCACCCGGACGCAGACTTACAACTAGCACAGGGGACGGATGCCGTACTACAACGGGCAGAGGCTATGGTAAGAGGAAGCCAATCAGAGAAGATGTTAACGAGGTTTGCACTTTAAAGGCTTTATCGTGATATCCGCAGTGTGGCCCTAGGTAACCCTGCTATAGTAGTTTGGAGGTGGAAGAAGACCATAAAACCATCCCACCCGGCGATTCGCTGATAGATGCAAACAATACGATGGCGGAACCACTGTAATGATTTCAGAGGGTAGTGATGGGACGAAGGCACATGATTCGATAGTAGTGGAGGCTGGTGCAGCAGTTGAACGTGGAACAGATTCAGGTTCATTCTCTCGAGGAACTGATCTTACTGTAGGCGACGTTGGTGAGCTTTGGTAACGTGGTGCGTAATGTCCCATCTGCGTCAAACATAGTTTGGACTCGTAACCGTGTTATTGGAGAGCTCCACCATTTTGAGAAGCCAACTTGAGAGATATCACTTGAGACAATTTGCCTCTTTCACTATTCATACGCTCTGCAAGTAGACTGCTGTTATTCCTAAAACCAAAATCAATCAAGCTCTGCTGAATTACGAGGCAGAAGCACAACAAGAGTACCTAAATGGTCCCCGTAAAGATCGGGAGATGGGAGCGTCACTAGAATCAACACCAATCCCTTGTTCGATGAGTGGTGGAGACGTTGGGATGACTTATTCCAGCCCTCTGAGTTTGATTGCTGGGGTGGGTAAGAGGCAACGGGTGCATGAGCACTTCTCAGGACATGTTATATTATACGGCGGCGTTTCCCCATCTTCTCCATTGATGTTCGATTAGACACTGTTATTGTAGGAAAAGTTTAAAAGGTTCAGTGGTAATACAAGCCAAACGTTAGGGTAACGAACCCAAACACATTTAAATCGGCAATACTGGCGCAACCACCTTTCAGAATCTAAAGCCCTCTCTACTTCTTCGTTCCTATAAACTCACATGTTGCCTAGTCACCCCACAAAGCCCCTCAACGTCCAATCGAGTTCATGGAAACCATGCCAGGGGCAAGGAAGGGAAGAAAAGTATAATCAATAGCAGAGGCACAGAATGGTAAAGAATAAGTATCTGAACAAGGAACTAAGCCAATCCACTTGCGCTGTCGTGGTTCGGTCCTCGTGAGCGTCATGGTAAGAGTCACAAGACGAAAATAGACTCGGATTTGGGTGACGTAAGCACTAAATTCGTTCTCAAACTTGTCTCAAACGTATCATGCTTCGACTTTACGGCTATATGAAAGGTGCATTCCTTTCTCCTTTCTCCGTTCAACTCTCACTGTCACCCGCGCAAACTCCTAAGTTTTGCCGTCTCGTGTTGAACTCGGCTGAAGTACCGCACATAACATGAACCTCGCGTCCCCTTCCCTAACTGTGTTACGCCCCCCCCTGCCATCTCTGCTGCTATCCGCATTCCAGGTGCCTAGAAGCCCACATCTACCCACATACCTGCCTAGTACTGGGCAAATTCCAAAGGACATAACATACCTTCCCTTTTGTCTCTTTTCACTCCTCTCGTTTGATTCACGGCCTATCGATGCTTCAAATTTTTAGTCCTTCCCTTGCTCCTGACATGACAGGATCTGAAATCAGAATGGCTATCCACTCGCGATCCATATCCCACCTGATATAGATGTAAAGGATATCTATTCAATGTGCTTAGATCTCAATGAAGAATGCTCCTCATACACCCCGAGTTTCCCGAGTTTCCCGGTATCTTGTAACGTATTGATACCGTTTCCTTCATTCTTCTCTTCTTACATAGCTCCGATCATCACGACGCTGCATTCCAAAAATTTACGTCCCACGCTCATGCAAAACAATTCAATACCTCCCGCCTAAGCCGCTATCATCGCGTACCACAAGCATTGTCTACAGGCAGCTCGAGGGCGGTGCAATGTCGTTCGTCACAAGATGTTAGTCTCCGTGTCCCAGGAGCTACTTATCAAGCAATGCCGCTGTCTGATATTTCCACAGCGTACGTTCCTTCATCTCATGGGATAATTTTCTCACCAGGGGAACACACATATTTCAACGGGATCAACGTCCAACAGGCCCTGACCCTGGTTGAGCCCTTGCTACCAACCTCCATATCAAATAACGCAGAATATATGCTCTTCAGGGAAGGGTGCATGGCTTATGATTGAGTAAGGCGTGGCATGGTTCACCATCTCTTCGATATCAATCCGACGCAGAATCCCAAACCTACCTTAACTATCCCGAATGGGCTTCCAAGTGTTCTATCCGTTTGAGTTAGAGTCGTCTACTGGTATGGGTCATGGTACAGTACCCCTGTGACACATTAATTCGTTAATTTCCAGAGCTTTTCCGACCAACCCAGTTCAGCTAAGCCCTTTGGATACCTCACCAACGATGATTGACTGCGCCACTCACTGACTCTATCCGCATGTGTGAATCTCATTCATGAGACACAAGAGGACGCCCAGAAATTATCCGCTCTGTAAAACCTGACCATCAGTTGGCAAGTGCGGAACGTTCGCATCAACCCCGCCTGATGGGTGGTTTGGCACTTAGCAGGTACCCGGATCCATCATATGCCCACTGGCAATTGGCAGCCAATCATGATATAAGCCCGTATATATTACAACTGCCCGGAGAAACCGAAAGAGAGATCCTATCAGTGTATATCAATAGAATGCCTGGTCCTTCTTATGGTAAAAGTGAGCGCCAAATTTAACCGTGATAGTGTGAGGAGCTCATCACTCACTTGAGACCATCGGGCGCCACAACATTGCATCACTGGAAATGACCGAACAGATTGTCCGGCGGCAAAAATGGGCAGGTTTCCCGAGGACAATCATCTACAGAGTACCCACCGTGAACCGGTATTACTCACGGCTGCCAAAAATAAAACTCCAGACTTACAGTGAATATGTACTAGGGACAAGTGAAACACTTTGAGTCCACCCAAGTGGGGAGATTGCGATGCCCGCATTATACTTGCCGCCTGACGTTACCACAATTAAGTTGGCTCAGATTCAGTATCAATTAAGAAAGGGATGGATACCTAAAGCTAGTGGCCGCACTTAGAATGTTGCAAACAACAGGCCAAGACTGGGACCATTTTATGATAATCATGCGATGCCGAATAATAGGAGCGATATTCACAATCCAGGCCCAAGGTTACGAATTTGGAGTAGAAATAATATCCCATCCTAGGTTCCCTAACGTTTCGAGCCACAATATCCCTACGCACTGGATCTCCACCCGACGGCAGCGCATGCTGATACAGAATTACATTCGCTCAATGGCTTATCATAAAAGACGACTGGCGACAAAATGCAACAGGAAGTGAAAAGTCTTGTCCGAAATACCCAGTCAATTGGCATTGGCACATCTAATAATCATATGTCATCACCATCACGAACCGCTTATAATTGGTGGCCACTTTAAGAGGGAATGTCAAGGTGAAAAAGATCCCAGCTATAAAAGAAAATGATTTTCGAAGAAAGGTAGTGCCAATGTTCTTAAGTGTTACAGAGCTATATGCAGATGCCGCTTCACTACACGAGTAACGGTGCTGATGGGCACTCCGAATGCAGATGTTCCAAATCCGACTCTCCGCAGCATCGTGAACTCTACAATCTGTACTGCGGTTAGCTAGAGAAAGCTAGTGGCGTCGCTGACTCGCTGTTACACCTGTGGCGATGCCCGAGCCTCCGAGAAGCTCGCAGATTGGTGAAAACTATCAGCATATAGGCCAAGTACCTATGGGCAGTGTTCAGATGGATCAAGAGGGGTTCCGCGAAATGGAAGAGTCCGAGTCTGAAAGACCAATAAGTGCCTGGGCTGTTCTCTTCTCACCTTGGCTGAACGAGTAGATCAGAAATAAGGAAATCTATTAAAGGCGACAGACCGGAGCTCATATTGGACATCTAGATTGGTACCATGCACACGCCGTGCTGAACAGCCGTGACATCAAACTTCTGGAGAGGGAAAAAGATGCCAACAGAGAGAAATAAAAACATTCGTGGTAATAGTGTTCATCACACAGGGTCGTATAATGCACTGCCGATACACAGCCGTGGAGATGGGGTCATTAGATAACGTGAAAATGCTAGAACCCCCTTATGAGTTAGTTGTTCTGGACACTAACATCAAGAAAAATATAGGGATCAAACCTATTACCTGATATCAGTAGGTCATAAAAGATAGGCTACCAAAGTAACGTTAGGATCTCGATACCCTGGAACATATTTTTGTGCACAAAATTGATTCAAAGTGTGTGAACGGCAGTGAGAACAGTGCGGATTTGCAATCATCCGCTAGGAGCAAGAGGAACGATTGCAATCGAATTGTGGGGAAAGTATGATAGGATTTCGGCCGACTGCTGAGTCAAAACCTCAGGCACGTGGAGTATCAGATCGGTTCAGCGTTCAACGCCCAACCATCATGTGGATCACTGGCAATGCCAAAGGGCGACATCATTTTTATAAAATTTACTTTCGTATGCCCTCCAGGGTGAAGTTTCTAAAGCTGATTCAGAGGCCGTCGAGTAAGTTTTGTTATGTCACTACTTGTCAAATCTGAGACGCACTGCTGCTTCTTACTGTCCGGCATAACGCCAGGCTCTATCGCCGGAACCAAGTTCCAACCATTTCCAGTGATGGCGTCGCCGGCTTCCCCAGACCGCCGATAAGAGCCCGAATCTCAGTTGCGAATGATAAATCAGTCTCTCTTGACTATGGTCACCGCAAATTCTTTTTCCATGCATGAGTATCATGCCTGTAAGATTCGTTGTCACGCCTTAAGCGCCACATGCTTTGCATTTAAAAATAGCACACTGATGTTGAAGGGTATGCAGCGTATGAAGTGCCAGTGTTCTTGTCTGATTATGAATATTTGAGGCAGAGAATGTAGTGCGTGTGAAGAAGCATCTAGCCGATCAGCGCCCGTGGACGCAAGCACGATATCATTGACACGGAGAAGCTGATTTAAGTATAGCGATTGATTCACGAGTAGAAATACAATCTCAACGATACTCCGCACCACAATCACCAATCGAAGATATTATCTTTCGCCCATTGGAGCGTGTGAGAATATCTTCAATATCTTCCTTGTCTCTAGCAGTAAGCGTGAAGCCAAAGGCCTTCTGATTATCTTCAGGGTGTTCAGAGACACCCAAACGTGCGCCTAGAATTAATGTAGTAAAATTTCATCCCTCCTCATCATAAAAAGCGAAATGTACTCACCAACAATGACGGCTCCTACAAAAGGATGATCAAGAACCCATCGTGTGGCAATATTCGATATACTTAAGCCCCCATGACGATCTCCAATGACGCGCAAAGCACGTAGCAAAGATTGAAAAAGGTTCCAAGTACCCCAGGCTTTGATGATCACATCAAGATACTGAAAATCCGTTAGATTATCAAGGAGGAACGTCTTCTCTGTCTGACCTTTCGCTGAGAAGGGGTAAGTTCTCCGGAGTACAAATCAGGTTCAGTTTTTCCCAGCCATTTGTCGGCAAGGAAGCCACCGCACTGTCCTATCATTCAGACGTCATTGGTGGGGGTATAGGGAACAAATACATACAAGGGTACCATACGTCAAAAGTTTGACGCCATGTTTCTCGCAAATATCAGCCATTCCGTGTAGTGGGCGTGTATCGATGATTGAAAACTGACTAACATCAGACTGGAATCTGGTTAACATACCCATCGATACTTACCTGGACTTGATTGGATACAATGGCGCCGGGGCCAAGTTCAGTGCAAATTTCGTCCGTTCTGATGGTATCAAAGTTACAGAGTCCTATTGCGGAAATTAGTCCTTCCGTCTTGAGGTCTCGGAGAATGCGCAGGGCGGTCAAGTAGCCAGTATCCGAGTAATCTTGCCAATGAAACTAGGGAAAAAACTATCAGATACGCACACAAGAGATCTGTGGGTTGACTTGCCTGGAGAACATCCACTTTTGTGCAGCCCATACGATCAAGGCGTTCTTGAACGGCACCCAGGACTACAGGGCGAGAGACCTCAATAGCCTTGAATATACACCATTTAGTCGCTCCGATGACATTCTGTGTCGACGTAAATTTATTCCGATATTGCCCCTGATGTCAGAAGATTCATCAGTGCCGAAAGACCTATTCCAGCGAATAGCGGACATACGAAAATGATCTCCGCACTCCCATAGTGGTCAGCTAGATCTCCAACGTTTAGCCGAATATCATGAAATATATTGATCACTTACCCTGGTTTACCGAGACGACAGTAGGAGAGGTACATCAGAGTGTGCGAAGTCAGTATGCAGAGGGCACATACCATATCTAACAAACACTAAAGTTAAGGATAATTCTGAGTCGATGCTGAGTTGAAGCACTCACCAAATGCAGTGTACCCACAATTGACATGGCGGGCCATACCCTTACGTATCTTGGATACTGGTGCTGTCCCCCAAGCATTACTGGAGAGCTGCCACAGCCCCGTCCAGATGCGCGGGGTGACAAACGGCCCAAGACAAAAGGTTTCAAGCTTAGTGTTATCGAACATGGATTCTACGGAAGCCATGGTAGCCTGGTGGGATTAGGGCGTCAGAGGAGGGAGCTTTATATTCAAGACAAGACCGGTAACTTAACTAGCTCCTTAGCAAATGAACAATTCAGTAGTTCAGAGTACACTCGGTTTGGTTCAAAAGATCGATCATGTTGTCACGTCACGTTAAGATATTCGATGTTCACATCGCTACATCATGAGATCTAGGGGCATATTCTGGTTCCATCCTTTTGAGATTGGCGCGGTGCGGTCTTGGCTCGAGCGGTAGGGGATGGTTGCCGGGACGTTCCGTGGAGTTAATCAGCGAACACCTTCCTTTTTTGGAACACCTCTGGCCAGACCTATCAAGTTACCTCTTCCGTTCAAATCTATATAATCTGTATCCTACCAGTGTTTGATTCAGCAACAGCACCATATCCCCCCTCATCCAATCCAAGCTTGAAGGAACAAATATCCGTTATGGTCGCACCCCAAATGACAGCCTGTGCGACCGTTGAGATACGTCCCGTACTGGGCCATGTGTGAGTAAGTCTCATTGAGGCGTCGTTGAACGGTTTGACAGTAGACAACAGGAATTTGATGGTAGACACATTCATCGCCAACGCAAATGTCGACGAGTGAGCACACCATTGAGTCAATAGGTGGCAGGTTCAACTAACCATCTTTAGCCTTCGTGCAATTGCCAGAAGCTTACTCGCAACTAACCCGCCTAATTTCGCCATCGCTTTCACTACTGCTGCTCGATATCGGTTGAACCAAACAACTGCTAGAGTAGTGATAAATCATTTGAACTTCTTCGTCCGTCAACCAGGAACAAAATTTACGTTGCCCACAGGTCATCTTCAGGAGGTATTAGCTCATGCACGTACCTTGTATGGTGCTGGCATGGGCTTCGAAAGTTTGAAGGTTCTAGCATTGATCGTACATGCGTCTATTGGGCTGCAGTGGGAGGATGACAGTGATATGGCATCAGTCTTGGCTTTCATAGACGCCGACATTGGACAGGCGATACAGGTCAGGGAGAGGTACAGTATATGGCATGAGTGCTGATCAGTAAATGCAGAGCTCAAAAGAAGAAATTGAAGGAGGGCGTGTGACCGCCCGCGAAATTGCGTATCAGATCGTCAATGACCTTCGAGCAGCCTTGGACGCAAGTTTGGCGGATGTCGATGCATGGGGAGGCGAATTTCCGTTTGAGAGAGCATCATACAGCCTGAAGTATTGGAAAGTGTAAGTTACCATTTCCATTTCGTACAGCCGCCGAGCTCACCTTCAGGCACTTGCCAGTCGAGAAGCATTAGCCGCTCCCACGGAGGATGCGTGACTGTTTATGACTCTGTTCAACCGAAGGCCCAAGGGTTTCCTCATCATGCTGTATGAGTGACACGTATGAAGTAAAGATCGGTCAAATTGAATTGTGTGAGAAGATGAACAACTTTGATAACCCCAGTAGTGAGTCCCATCCGAAATGTGTGTCAATTGACTATGAAAGGATCTGTTTAATGAGTCGTAGACTGTCGTATCCATAGAATCACGTTGAGAAACCCACGTCTAATTGCCGATGAGGAGAGAATGATGGGATGTCCATGTGGCGCCTTATTGAACCAATCATTGTAATTTTGAACCGGAGAGCAGATTTGCGAAAATGTCATCAAACATCTATCACTGTCACAGGATCCAGGTCTGACCGGCTAATCATTAGTAGAGCGAAATTCTTCTCCAGGCGTTGGTGGGACGCATTATAAGCACGGGTGGAGAGTAAGACGTTCCATTGATGTTAGAACTCTGTATCGTCCTCGGGGTGAAAGATGTGGATATCTACGGAAAGGCGTGGAAGATGGGTTATCCAAGTGTAGAGTGAATGCAGGTGAAAGGCTCACGTCGGAAGCCACTGAGTGGCGTGAATTTGTAACGTGCGCAAACTCTCTGTGAAGACGTACGGCGAGGGGTAAAGGCGGGAATCCGAGGGATGGGACGCCACCGCTGACCATATGGACCGACGATGGCCGAAATATGGAGATACCATGTAGAATCACGAGCATGTGCTGTTTTAGCCTGGGAGAGGCTGTCATAGTCGGTGCAGAGTAATCCGTGAAACGTGTGTATTTAGTTGAACCTGGTGGAGTTTATGATGCAGGCGACATCACAAACAGAACAGTATTTAATGGAAGTCGACCTGGTTCGAAAAACGAAGTAGAGGGCAAGTTTCTATGCGGAGTAAATAATCGAAGGCGTTGATTGAAGTCACCGATGGAAGTTACGAAGTATCAGAAATGTGAACTATCGCCCAAGGCCATCAAGCAGAACGCCGGTAGCTGACCATGGCAAGTCGGATTTAGCAAGTTCACGAATATCATGCGGCTCGTGCATCAAAGAAATCCCGTGGTACGTGCCCCTGTTACTTTAAGTCCAAATTGATTGAGGCACCCGTAAGACGCTATCATCAGGTATCATCGATTCTTGGGTCGGCGGATAAAGCGCAGCGTGGCCCATGCAGGGAACATCTGTAAACAGTCTGCTTTGCTTACACGAGTATCTGGGATGATACGTAGACACACCAGTCGTCCGAGAGACAGCGCTGATAAAGGTAGTTCAACTCCAACCATGATTATATATGCAAGCGGGTCGAGCGGAATCAAGTGAGTTGCCCTTCCAGTAGGTATTGGTTGCAGATTGAAGCGTGGATAACCCCTTTACCAAGTGTGGCATCTGTATTTAGTAAATAACCACAAGTACCGACTGTTAAGGTTCTTACATTAAGTCAGCAGTCCTGACACCAGAAACGAGTTACATCTCAAGCCTACCCCGAGGCAGAAGCGTATGCTTTACCGTGTGGACTCATTAGCCAATGTGTAAGAGACGTCCAGGAAGGTAAACATTGTTCCAGAAGCATTATCAAGCATCCACCCAAAGCATCCATGTGAAAAAAGGTTGATAAGTATAGGCACATGCCAGCGGCCGAGCCTATCATGCAAAGAGTATGCCCCCTGGGGGCTTGCTATCTTGAAACGCGGAAGATGGCCATCACGGTGAGGCTAAGCTTAGTAGCAAATGAAACATCGAATCAGGCAGTTTGTACAGCACGATAGCCCCTTCAGAGGTGAGTACCAACCGGGCAAAAAAGATTTCCCCAATGCGATAGTAGTACCATGTTCGAAGGAGTGACCAAGTGTTTATGGTTCTTACTATAACCGCCATATGCGCTTATAACTTGCCATACTGCTTTATATGGAGTAGTGTGGAATTCAAGAAAAGATCGGTTTTTAGATCGGAAGTTCCTGCGTCAATTTCAAAAGCCTGACAAGTGAGGATTAGGCGTACGGATAGTAGTACCAATGATGATATTGCCGGGGTCACGGAGTAGGTGTATCTCAGTGAAGTCTAAGATGGAAGAGCGCCCGGGATCCTGGTGGAGAGGACAGGTGAGAGCATCGTATGTGTTATGAGAACGTCACTGCAGATTGGAGTCCAAAACTTCATTGATCAGCTAAGCAAGTAGAAACGGTTGGCGAGAAACAACGGATGAAAAAGCAAACATCATTCGGGGTCCGCATCTGGCCAATATCAGCAGCTTGGTTCAACAAGCGATCTCGGGTTGAACGTTAAACACTTAATCTGAAGAACTTGTTTAAATCGTCCCGCGTGCATCCAATTGCGCCATACTGTTGTGTGAGGGATTATAGCATAATCCAATCTGGTGTTACGTCCGGTCATATGTATCTGGAGGAAGGACAAGAGCTTTCGGAGGAGAGTAACCTGTTGACGTTGGGAACGAGCAAAAAGACGAAGTAGCAGAAGACATGCATCAGATCACCTGCAGTCCCAAAAATAGTGAGCTATGCAGTTCAGGCAGACGAAATTAATCGTCAAGGGGTGGAGATAGATTAGAAGAGTAGTTACCATTGGGTTTAAGGTGATATTTTCTGGAGTTCGTGTGCAAGACCGTGATGATATAGAGGTGCGATTTGGGTGCGGTGAACATTTTGAATTTGAGAAGAGAAATAGAAAATTAGCGCTTACGTCATCAGTTCCTCTCTTTTTTCTTCCGAACATCGACCACCGACTTCGAGGGTTCCACTTGATCGGTCTACGCCATGTTCTATACTCGCATTTACCGATCGTCTATGTACTCTATTAATTTGGAGCGACCGTCATAACTTCTTCGTCTCGACTGGACGGGATGGGACCTGGACATGCTGGAGATTTAGAACCTGGTGAACGGCGAGGAAATCCCAGTTTTTGCATCAAGGATTCTTCGACGCATAGTTCACACAATGGATTGTTTTGGTTCGTAATCTTACCTTTCGACATATAGCTTCATTCAGCTTACAGAATATCCTCTAGTAAAAATTGAGCAAACAGCGAGAGGAACTATACGTTCTTCTGTCTCTCACCGGCATCTTACGTTCTTGGAAGGCGAACACCCAGCCCAACAGTAGGTCCACGACTGCACTTCGCTGTCCTCATTTACTTCTCCGCGTCCTTCCAACTTAGGACACACACGGAAACCGGCGTTCCATAAATACACCACCATCCTCGCCAATATGCGCTAGGGACCCTCATTAGCCTCCTGGAATGATACCTCTACCAGACTCGACTCTTCCGAAACAATAGATTCCGCCTCTCGTTCTTTCCCCCATTCATCATCTCATCTATTGGGCTGCGTTCAAGACATACGCTGCCAGTCACGTTGTATAAACGCAATTTACGGTGGATGTGCAAGGATATGGCATAACTCTAGGGACCCAGAGTAAAAGTATCCTGCATCCGAGAACGGGTGGTTACAGATTGGGACGAGCAACAGCACTTCGGCATGGCATCTGTGCACCATATCACGGAACAGTTCAGTTATGAGGCCTAGGAGCATTATGTTGGAACACTTTAGCATTCGGTTCGCCCCCATCGCCCTGGACGATGTTCGTCTACGATTACCTTGGACAGCGTTTCTTATATTCAAGGACCATTGCACTATCAATTTTCGTTCATTGCTCAGCGTCACCGGCCCAAGCGTCTAATGGCGGTATGGATGGTGGAACTCCTGGCGGTGTTGATTCTAGAGCAGATATTGAAAAGGATGAGGGGTGGCTCTGGCATATCTCTGTGCAGGAAAAGTCAGTCCAGCACTAAACGTATCAAACGGGACACATAACAAACATCGGCATCGACTTGAAGGCGGATTCACTACTGAACATCAGTATCAGGCCAAGGCCGACATCCAGTAGCGTCAACATTGGCGATCGGTTCATGCCTCACAACACATCCAGTGGAATCATTGTTACTCCCCCGTCCCTGCCAACCGCCGCTATATCACCTGGAGTACCGAGACCCGAACGAGAACCGTGCCCTCCACTTCTACCCGCCCATCCGCGTCACGTCACGCCCGCCCGCGTCATTACATTGTTATTCCCTATCGCCTATACCAGGTCCGGCGTCAGTAATAGTTGTACTCCCCTGCAGAACGTCAAATTTCAAACCTCCAGCATCACCTATCCTGGCCTACGGCTACGCGGCCCTTCATGGCCACTGAGTTGCCTGCTTCCTCTCCGGCGCGAGCCTTACACTGTTGTCGACTTCGCAGCACCATCACTATCCATGTCCGATGGGCCGTCACGTGACCAACTCACCGAGGTACCTCGTACCTTCACACTACTCAATGCTCAGATGGAACCTTCGGAGAGCATTCAAAAGATGTACCACCTACATCACCTCCGCGTGCGAAATTTATAGCCGATGAGGCGCGGCGTTCATCAAACCCGGGAACCTTGAGCATGTTATGTTCATCCACGACGTGCTACAGTGCTCGACTGCCACCGTTCCACGCTTGTGGCCAGCCTCCTCCCCATCATAACAAGTATCATGCGCCCTAGGAGTACAATTGGTGGAACGAAGAATAAGGATTCAGGGCCAGCTTATATGGACCTATATACCTATATACCCACTGTCACCTTTTCTTCTTCGGGCCGGAGTGGTGGGTCCGGGAACGACAGGAGGAGGAGAGCGGCGGATGGAAGAAAGGCTTCGATGCAGAGTGCCAGTCATGACTTTGGAACATGGGTTATGCCGTGCTTACGTTGAATCTCGACAGATTTGGTAGACGCACCATCGAATGGCTATTGTATGTTACAATACCCTCCAGTAGTATTTTGTTGCTCTGTGTTGTTTTACCCCTCGCACGGCTATGTATCTTCCTTGATAGATTATAACTACTCATCCGTTTATGTAGGTGAAAACTGGGCGTGGAATAGTTCATTCGCCCACAATCATCGATCACCATCCACTCGGTTCGAACGGGCAGCTCATGAGCTATAAACGCTGCCACGTTCAAAAGCCTGAGCTGGCATGATAATAGGCAGTAGTCCAAGTATAAGAGCATTGATACGAGCAAAAGTTATTCATCGTCACTACCATCAGAGGCCAGGCGATTCGAACGAGTGGCCCCAAGTTGGGGCAACTAGAAATTGCAGTGCCACTGAAAGTGCCGAAAGTGCCGAAAGTGCGAAAGTGCATGACAGTGCACTTTTTGCACTGTAAGCGCACTTTAATGTTCCGTGACACATGTCACAAATA
>JABCKU010000273.1:0-17428 GCA_018221655.1 Myochromella boudieri | reverse complement strand
CGGTGTCATCCCGTGAGACCCAGTGTATATTAATGGCATTTCATTATGGATACACCGAGTTTACTCGGCTCTTAGGCATTTCCACACATTGACATGATGCTCGCTCTTATTCTTCTATAAGCATCGGATCCTGGGGCTACCTGCCCACTCTAACCCCCCAGAACTCATTATCAAGTACGTCCCTCAGTGACATATAACTTGAGGGCTTAACTAACGGGGCCTCCCCTCCAGAATGCGCATCTCCCAAATCGTCCCCGCCGCCTTCGCCCTCGCGAAATACGGCCAAACCAGGATGTCCTCGATGTCCAAAGAGTGCCCGGGCACCGTTTGTTGGGATCCGCTTTATTGCGAGAACGTCGAGTCTTTAAGCAACCTGTAAGCCATAGCGCTAGCCCTCCCCACCCGCCCGAAGGCTCACGATACCCACAGGGAACTACTCGGCTACAATTACTGCCATTATAACTGGGACCAATCCGGTGGAGTCTCCATGATCGGCTTTGCTACGGCGATGGGTGTGGGACCGTGGGCGAGTGAAGAGGAGTGTTTGGATGCTTTTGAGTGTGTTTTGCGGTGCTATGATGAGAGCAATGGGGGGTCCATTACTGCTGGGGAGGCCCATGTTGCGGTTGCTTTTAGTGATTGTGAGGCTATTTAGGATTCGGGGGTGTCGATGAAGGTTGGATGTTCAGTGGGTGTTTAGGATAATGGAACCCCACGAATGTAGTACATCCGATAGAAGCAATATCTAAACCGTTGTTCGATAGATAGATATAAGTTGGTATAAGTAAAAACTAAAAGTCCCGAAGACACTAATGTCAGAAATACCGCATAAAGTAATGTTAAAAAGAGACACAGTAACCACTACTCATGTACCACAACAACCGCCCAGCACCCTCCTATCCTCACCCCCTAGCCTCCCCCCAAGCCGCACCGACTCCGCACCACTCGACTCCCTAAAATGCATCCGCCTCGCCTCCACGCGCTCCTCATACTCCCACCTCACCACCACCCGCCTCACCACATACTCAAACATCTCCACCACCCCCTCCCCCGTCTTCGCAGACGTAAAAAACAACTTCGGCCCACGCCCCGAAAGTGAATCCCGCTCCAAGTCCAAGGTGCCGTCCTCCGGTGTAGTGTGGGTCGGGGTGGTAACGGCGGTGTCCTCGTATTCCCGTGCAAAGAGGCTCGGGGTGATGGTCGCCGTACTCCCAGAGCTCGCGCTGCCCGTGGTCAAGCGCCTGCCGCGGACGCTGGCGTACGGGCTAGAGGTGGCGGAGGGAGGTGAGGGCGAGGATGGGGAGGAGGAGGGCGAGGACCATGGTTCGGGGGAGCTGCGGGCGGAATGGAAGACGTCGAAGAGGGAGGAGGAGGGGGGGTGGTAGACGGTGAGGGTTGTGTGTGTGGTGGTCATTGTGTCGCCGTAGACGCGGGTGGCGGAACGGGAACGGGAGTGGGATGGGGGGAGGTGGTGCTTGGCCGTGGGTGAGTGGGAGGACGCTGGGGGACGGTGGTGGTTGGGGGGTAGTATGGCGATGGAGCTTGAGCGTGGTTGGGAGGGGGAGGGTGCGTGTGGAGTCCCGGGCGGTTCGGGTGGGCGGAGGGTGAGCAGAGACGACGCGAGGGGATCGTCTTCTGATTGGTCTTCGGATGGGTCGTCTAAATGGCCGGGATGAGGTGTCGGCGATGACGTTGGCGGTACAAGCTCAGCCAAAAACCTGCGGGCCTCTTCTTCACTCACAACCTCCTCCCCCTCAACACGAACGTTCCCAACGAGGTCCACTTTGTTCCCAGCAACGACACAACAGTAATCCTCCACGTCCTCGTCCGCCAGCGGCGCCGTCTCCCGGAACTCGGACCACCATTTTGTGAGAGCCGTCATCGTAGAGGGAGTGTTCACGTCGAACATGAGTAGCGCTGCGTCTGCTCCGCGGAAAAACGCTGTGGATAGGCTGGAGAATCGTTCCTGCCCTGCTGTATCCTAGGTAAAACATCAACAGGGTAAATACACACTGGCAGCGCCGGCCGGAGCGAACACGAACCCAAATCTGGAGCGTCACTGTCTCAGCCGGGTTCAGTGGATGCGGCAGCGTCTTTGTGATAAAGTCAGCTCCGATAGTGGCTCTGTACCCATTCGTGAACCGCCCAGAGATGTACTAAAAACAGCATAATCGTAAGACAAACGTAACATAGCACTAACAGCTGAAAATCGTCACACCTGGCCCCGTAAACTCGTTTTACCGACTCCGGAAGCACCTATAACGACGAGCTTGATTGTGGGCATCCTGCTCGACGTCGTCGACGGGGAAGTGGCATGGAGGAGAAAAGTGCTTTGCCAAGTTACGATCACTTGTCACCGTCAACTTCAAGTTAAGGCTGCAGCCTAACATGATCAAATAAATGTTTTGGGTTAGTCGGATGTGGCTTAATTCGGCATTGGACGCTTCATCGAACCTAAGCTGGATTTTGCTGATATGATGAAAATAGAGATACATTAATGCGGTTGAACTGAATGGAAGTTTACTATTACTTGACATGCGCACTCTCTCAGGTTATGATGATCTTCTTTGATAGTCCCGTTCTGGATCTCCCCAAATACATTGTTCGGACACACTAGAACCCTGTAATTTTAAATGCTTCTGTTGATGTACATCTCGCTCGCTACTTGCACACTACCCGTCCCCCAACCAGGAACACTTCGCACATACTGCACATGGAAGTTCTGATGCTCCACCGCGGCAGGCGAGTGAAGGTCAAGGAGTCCGACGCACTTCGATAGGTCTATAACTACTCCACAGCTCAATGCTGAACCTCGAACCTCGACTTGATCAGTGCCTATGAGCAAAAGACCAGGTACATTTCTTGTTATCTGGAATATACATCGTTCAAACGGTATGATTGGAACTTCTCTGCTCTGTCAACGTCAACTGTGAATTAATCAGCTCAGAGCATTCCATCGCTGAGAAATATCGAACCCCCCCAAGTTTCAGCAACATTCTATCTAGCGGAGAAGTACGTCTCTACAATGTCTAAACCGCGTCGAGCTTGGGCTAATTCTCTACAGTATGATTATACTGGTTACCCATGAAAGCGACCAATATGAATCTCACTCACCTCATTCCCTCTGAGCCTATGCTACGCGGCGAGTCTGGCGCCGCCCAGTAATCCGATTCCTTGCAAATGCCGATGCGTACCCGAAGATACAAATTTGACAGTCCGCGTGAGTGCGAATCGCCCTTACGATACACCCATATTCATTGTTGTGAATATACCACAGCGTCAGATCAACGGCAAATTTAACATTAGATTTGTGACATTAATCGTGATCCCAGTTCTCTCACTGTCTCGGACCCTCGGTCTATGGCACTCCAAATTAGATTGCCTTTTAGTATTTCCAAGCATCGTCAATGAATATTATTTTGATGCCTTGGGAGATTCCAGCTATGTATAATGGGGCTTTCCCTGCTGGGAGTTACATTTACATTAAATGCAGATATCTGAAGCCTTCCGTCATGAGTGAAAGTGATATCATAACAATTTGTAATCTAATCTGATTTGTACCATGTTCTTGCTCGACAATACTTGCATCACAAGAAATGCCCCCATACTGCCCCGAACTACCACTAGAACTCCTTTTACATGTGTTCGACATATACCTCTTCGATAAAACAAACCTTAACGACTCAATATTTCTTGGCAAATCTCCCTCTGCTCTACTCCGAGTCTTAGCCTCAGTGTGTCGTTTCTGGCGTACCATTTGCATCTCCACGCCAAACCTCTGGTCATCTTTTGACTTTGAGAGTGGGTGCAGTGAACTAGAAACGCATGGGATCCTCGCTATCCTCTGGCTCTACCTTGAATGATCTCAATCGGAACATCTCAAGGTGAAGGCAACCATCTTCCAAAGGGAAGATCTCTGCCTCAGGGAACTTACACGGCACTCTGGGAGATGGGACTATGTGCACCTCAATTTTATGGGGCCAATGATCAGCCGCGAAGACTTTTGTAGGATAAAAAATCACCTTCCTATTCTGAGCCGTCTGATGATAACATCAAACGCCCACTCATCATATCCCCCCGAGTACACTGTAGACGCTTTTAAGAATGCACCTCTCCTACACCATTTCACATTATACGGATATACACCAGAATTCGATCTACCGTACGACCAGATCACCAATCTCACAGCTGAAATCTTCGATTTTGACACACCAGCATTACAATTGGCTGCAAAATGCACTAATGTTCACACACTGAGAGTCACACTGAATATTTTATGGACTACTCATATAAAAAGTGATAATATCCGCCACCTCACAATAGCTCTGGCCGACGACGCTTACAGGGCCGGAATATCAATCTTGACCAACTTCACTACCCCGCGCTTAAGTGCTCTTCGTATCACATCCTCCCGTTATTTGATGACTCCCTTTGATTGGCCCCAGGAGGACTTCATTGCATTTATTTATCAATCACATCCTTTTGCGCTCGAGGAATTTGCAATAGACGATGTACTGTGTGACATGAGTGGGGAGCAGCTCGTAGAATGTTTGAATCTCCTCCCAACGCTCCGGATGTTGAAAATCCAAGAAAGACTGGAGGGGCGAGCTTTTACAGATGTGGTATATGAATCATTGGCACGTTGGTTGGAGAGCGGTTCGGATTTGGTGAACTCGTTACAGATCATATCAGTGGAAAGACATCACCCCCAATATTTTCAATAGAGAGTGAACTTTGTGTACTAAGTATGGCTTTCTGCATTGCCACTCCCTATCAGTCGTATGAGTGGACCTTCTTCTAGTATCTTGTTCATTAATCTTGGTGATAAAGTGAAGGGTAATAGATTGAACATTGGCATTGAAATCAGATTAGATACATATATTGCAGCCAGGATGGGCAGTGGTCATTAGGGGTGTACCATGCATGTATACAGATTAAGTTTGTGCTTCCAGACAGCAAATGATGACAGTGCCAGAGTTCCCCTGGATAGGGTGGTGGTAGTGGTTTACTATTATTATACAAGTACTGTACTAATACTTCACAGAATTGAGATATCCTTCAACAGTAAATGAGTCCCAAACTTAATAGAGAAGACAACTTCATCAAAGTAACCTGTGCTAGTATATATATTTCTTTTCCAAATCCACAAGCTCACACACACTCTCTAATCCTTGGAACCCATCCTAATTTCTGCAACAGTAACATTTCCTATTGCCACACCAGCAGTGGCCAGCACATTGGAGGAAAGTGACTTCTCTGCACCATCAGCTTGGCCTAGACCATTGCAGATGCTCCTTGTTTCTAATTCAATGGAAATGTTGTGGACATTCTGTGCATCTATGTTGGCCAAAGCAGGGGTATTTGAGAAATGAGATGTTTCTGAGCCAGCTAGGATAGGCATACTAGGGAAATGCTGTGCTTCCAGATCAGCTAGACCATCTATACTTGGTGCATCTGAGAGGTGAATTGCTTCAAATGCAGAAAGACCTGGAATATCAGAGGCACTCTGTATCTGTGATTGAGCCTGGCCCCGCCACCTGACCAGGAATACCACCAGAGCAGGATACACTGCCTAAACCAAGGTAGGGTACAAGTTAGTCAGTAAAAAATATCTACAACATCCTTACATACAGATGAAATGGTATAAAGTGACCAAAATAAATCATCTGCAATGGTCACTGCTAGAGATGAACCATTCCATATAGTAACCTGTTCAAGGGTAAATACTATGATCTTGAAATATCCATGTGTGAGCTGTAAAAAGGTCCAGATGAGAGATGCCAAACCTGGAGGCTACAATATACAAGCCCTGATTCTACAAGCAAAAACAAAATTTGATGAACTTGGAACTGACGGCTCTGGCTCTTGTTAAGGTTTTTATGAAGGTTGGCTTGGTACTTTCTAAGAAATTTTTCAGAAAGAGGTAAAGTTTATAGGCTAGGCACGTGTTGTTAAGTACTATCAACGACGTGATACATACCACTCTCTTTATAAAGCTCCCTGGGACCTAGGTCTGTCTAAATCTCTTGCCAACCAGCGCGCAGCCTTTACAAGATGAGATGTATCATTATCGGTGCGCGCTGGATAAAGGCACTGCATACCGCTGACCAATGACTTTTGCGCCCGTCCAACTTGCGTTGCAAGTTGCAACTGCCAACGATGGCATTTCTCAATAAGGATACGTCTCCTGCAAGGTTGAAATTTAAAGCCGACTGGCATGCATCTCACCTGAATTGGACCAAGCTGCTGATAATCCTTGCGAGCCGTAGTCTGTTGGTCATGGTAAGCAAGCACCCAGACGCCGGTCACAGGCTCTGTAAGTAGTTGAATCTGGACATCTGGAATCAACATTGATATTTATCGAGACACGTATTTTGAAGACAAACCTAGCCTTATAGTCTCCGCCTGCGCGGGTTGTGTCTGGCTCGTTCTGCGCTGGACACAATCACACATTGACATCCATTGCTAATGCGAGCTGGAGTCTCGACACACACCAACTACGCTCGTTGTGTGGCACTCGGACCCTTGATCAACCGTTGACACTCCTAAATCTGTTTCAGAATGATCAGTAAAAGACTTTGGATACTCAGCGGGACACGCGTTATGAAGACCGAAGATAGGCAGCCTCGGCTGGATATGTCTTTGAAACCGATTATCGGAGACTACTTAAGTTTGATGTTGTCCCTAGGTCAACCTCGAACTCAGTCTATGCATTCCCGGAGGGACTAATACTGATATATCCGGTGGAGGTGAGGCGGAATAACTGCATCTTGGTAAAATGGTCCTTCAACTAGCAGGTGGGAACAGGGTAGGAAGCTGGTGGTCCAAAAATAGGTCTGAGGCGACCTACACCGTCCACGTGATTGGGGCATTTTTCACACTGAAGTTTTCAACCTCATTTCCGCCTTTCTGCCAGCAGACCCCATCGGTTGACAACAATATCGAATCGTCAGCTTTCTGTCGGGTTGGAGCCCAGTACCTTTGTACGTGTTTCTTCTTACGTACCGATCCTACAATTATCGACTGACCACCTCTTAGTGTAAAACATCAAATTTGCTACGTATACGCGAAGTCGAGTCAAGGGTGGAGGAACGCAGCGCGGTTGAGATGATGGGAAACATTGAGGTGACGGTCACTTGATCATAGGTACGTCTGCCTCCAAATGTGTCAGGGATGATGGGCTCACAAAACCTACAGTTGTGCCGCAGATGGTCTAGAAGGACTCGAACGAGGTGATGACTCAGGACCTCAGCACGGCAGCTGGTACGATGAGCGCAATGGTGAGACATGACAGCAATCCTCCCCATGTACCATTCAACGGTAACTTCGAAGCCCTTAGAAAAACACCTTGCCCACGTTTCACCTAGTATCAGCTGTATTGACATAGTTGATCGTCGTGCTACTGAGGTACCGGCGCCTCCATGCCTCAGCGCGAGCCCTCTACCAACCCCACTCCCGAAACACAACTATACATCCTCTAACCGCAAGAAAATGAACGTCGTTCAGTGGGTCCACGCCACTAGTCCTTCATGACTCCAAGTCACCCTCATTTGACGTCCTTCCCACCGTAAGTGTCGAATTCGGCCGCTTCTCCCTACTCACATTACCAGCAGGCGCGGGAAGAGAAGCACTCTGCCCACGTACCACCACCCTGCATACAGCACGATTCCTTTATTAAGCCGTCTCTTGGAGTACAACACCTCCTGAGCCCTCATGAAGGCGCATCGGGCAGTTTATATCGTCAATGTCCCCTCAGCTCACTTACGCTTCCCCCGTATCCCATACCCTTTACTCCGCCTCCTGAACTTAAACTCTACCGGCGTCCTCTCACCCCAAGGACCGAACCCAGCTGAGAACACTCTTCTCCCCTTCCACTCTTCCCGTATCATTCGCCCCCGATACCACGACCAAAAACACGGATATCTCAGTATGGAGACTGTTACTCTTGGTTCTCCTTCCAGCCCACGAATAACCATGTCCCTCTTTGCCTTCGCTGGTGAGGGTACTTGAGCACGATGATCGCTCTCGCTGGTCCATGAAACTTGGACGAGTAACATGTCACAAACTCGCTTCAGTTGCTCATGGTCGTGTGTGAGCACGTATTCGGCAGGTCAGGGTATGGGTGGGATACGGGCAGAGCGAAGTTATGCATGTGGCTCTCTGCACCGTTCAATCTTGATACATGACGCGGAGACAGACCAGGGTGACTTAAACGGACCCTTAACTCGTCTCTCTCTCTGCCTGGCTGTCCCACTCAGCGTGCCACCACACCAAGTACGGACCGAAGGCGCGCCTGCACGAGGCCCCGCCCACAATCTCGTCTTCTCTATCCACCCTCGCACATGTACCGCCAGGCAAGACCGCAGCGTCTTCAAATCCGACTTTCGACATTTTGGTGGTGCGGTAGTATGACGAACTCCTCATAACGCGGTGGATAACCATGTTCTGCTGTTTGTTCTGTTGTTCCTTTGGGATCGGGAATGGTCATTTCATGGCAGCGCATGGATATACCCTATATCACCGCCGCACCCTCAAGATTGTAGGTGATAGATGAGCAGCACGAGGAGCCCCGGCCCCCAACCCCGAATGCACTCCACTTCGCCTCCCTCGTCTCCCTGCTCCCGGAACCTATTAAAGTCATCTTGCCTCCTCATCCCGTCATCATCCTGCAGCTCCGTAGCCCCAGCCCTCCACCACGTTAATGACAAGACAAAACGTGCCCCGATCCTTGATCCCGATCCCTCTCTCAGCCTCCTCCACTCGCACACCGCTAGATTGACCTCGGACACTTGACTTTCGACATTCGTTCGTGCACATTTGTGTGGGTGTGAAACTCCTCTCAGTGCGGGTGGATGTCGATTTCGACTGTTCGTTCTGCTGTTTGTTTTGGAACAAGGACGATCATACACACTTTCAGTATCCATCAGATTGATGGTCCGCAAATCACCAGGTGCTGCTGGTCCCTCCGCAATTCCCTCAAAATTGGCGCCGAGTAGGCAGATAGTGGGTGCAGTCGCACAGGTGGCGTGTTTTGGAAGGGCTGCGCGATCAACAATCGTATGGGCAAAGACCGGGACAAGTAAGGAGGGAAGGAACGGAATGAGGACACGGAGTCAGGGGCAGGCACAATGTCGTACCCATCCTGCATTTGTACAGACCGGATTTTGTATAACTTTACATGAAATAAAGTATCCGTTGGCTGGAGGTTGGTATGCGCCGTGTGGATGTCGATGAACCACGAGCGGAGGTTCCAAAACGGGAAATATTCAACGTGACAAGGAAACGTCACGTACTGTACACCTTGGACCTTGGTGTGACTTTTCGTGATCATGATTATGATCGTGAACCCGACTTGTAGAGACCTCGTCCTTCTGCTGGAACCTCAGCCTTGTCTCCAAGCTATGACCACATTGCTCTCACCTGTATGAGATCCGCCCAAAAGCGCGCCAATACCGCCTCGACGGCCCTCACACACAAAATCCCGACGTTTCCTTTTCCCATCTAGTTGTCCCGCTCCGTCTCCCGCTCCTTGATGGTTCCATAGGCGGCTCTGAAACTTAGAATGGTGGATGTTTGTTTTAATGTCTTTGGTACGTCAAATACTCTAGAGAGCCTCCGTCTCTGACTCTAAGATAGAGTTAGGTCGCAATCCACGGGCCACAATTTTGTAAACCGCGATCCGGCGCTTTCATAAGTCTACCCCGCGATATCCGCCCTGGCTCCTGTCTTCGTCGACTGTCCCCACTTCTCCATTCCCAAAATTTTGATTTCCCTTCCCCGTAGATGCTCGCATACCGGCAGTACTCAAATTGGGGGCGGTACGACAGTTAAACGGCCATGCCTTTCTACGGAATCCTATGATTATTTGCCCACATACGGCCTGAACTCGACCATACGCCCCGCCAGCGAATACCGTGTCAAAATGAAAGGCGAAGTGGAGCTCACTCGTGCTTACTTCAAGACCTCCTCACTGCCACCACTCCCCAACAAGCATTCAATCACTTCCTGTTGGCCATATACCGTTCGCCCTCGTCATCAATGACTTCAACTTTATCATCCAGCCATGACTTTACCACCTCCTCGGATCCGATGGTTGAGATCGTCGGCCTCTATGTCCCTTGAATGTCCGTGACCTGTACATTATCATCCTGAATGACAACACCTGTTCCAAGCGGGATACCGGCCACACTGGCGATTCGTCTCGGTCGCACCCTCTGGGAGGTGGATTAAACAGGGCATATGTGGCCGCCAGGATGGAATTGGCCAAGTTCGCCACCCAACACATTTACAGGCCGTCACCTACTCGATCCAGAGGCCAAACTTCGACATATGCAACATCTCTATCTTGTCCCTCCTCTGCTCTGGCAGAGTACAAGCTTCTCCCCAGACACGGATGGGTCCGTTTATTATCTTCGTCGTTATCTCTACCAGTGACGTCTCTTTCGACAACAAACTTCATTCGAGATCACCCATACCACCACCAACTTGAGGTCGACATCAGCTGTCCCTACCACCCTTCGCACCCAAAGCTCGACGATCCTCCATCGTTTGTCGCACACTATCCGTCCATCTTCCTCCTACTCAGAATGACACCCGACGCGGAGCTCATTTTCAATCTGTGGAAGGTGGGCGCAACGAAAGACGAGTGCTAGGGGTGGATAAGACACATAAGGGAATCTGAGTCCCGGAAACACGAGACAGCGAGCTCGGCCCACGCACCCCCATCCCCACCCGAACTCTCGTCTGCTTCGAGCCTAAACGAAGCACAGCGGCAAATAAAACGCAGCAAAATGAGAAAACGATTCTGGTATGGTTCCTTCTACCATCGATACCAAGAGGCCAATGAATCGCTCATGCCTAACCCGGTGGATGCATACAAGGGGCTTTTGGGGTGAGGTGGCAGTGTACTACTGCAAGGATGGTCAGCGAGAACAACAATCGGAGGTAGGGCTTTTGGAGCGAAGTACCGGCGAGATGTATGTTACCAAGGTTGGTGCTTACTCTCCAGTCAATGATTCTCCCTGAAATCGTACTCGATCTGAATGCTAAACATCTGCTATTTCTTCATGTTGCATATACACGCATGCGAGACCAGGCGTACGGCATTACGTTCCACCATTCCATCTACAACAGCACGCGCATATGCGAAGAACAGGAGCGTGGGTGTTAAAATTGTTTCTTTGTGTTACTGGAACCAGGCGAAAACGCGCCAACGCGCCCTCGCCGGCCATGGACGAGGCGGCCCCTCTGCAGGTGCGGGATAGGTAGGGCCAATATTCACTAGTATCCACAAAAACATTGGGACGCTCATGGTCTAAGAGACAACAATGAACGATATAGTAGCTACGGGTGTTTGTTATCCGAGCGGGCGAGGAGAATAAGCATGGGGTGGTTGACGCAGGGAAACTAAGTCGTAGGGACTATATAAGTCCATTGAGAATCTCTGATTTGCGACCGACATTGAGGGAGAATGAATGTAGAATACCAGGCCTCGGTGTTACATCTGATACACCCATGCTATCAATTATTCTACTCTCTCTCCCTAACCATCTCAATTTCTCTGTCAGAAACATTATCTACTGCCAGAGCAGTGGTGGCCAGCTCATTGGAGTGAGGTAATGTATCTATGCTATTGGATTGGCCTGGAGTATTGTATAGGCTCCTTGTTTCCAATTGGATGGAATTGTTATGGATACTCTGTGTGGATTGGCTGTCCAAAGCAGGAGTATTTGAAACATGGGATGTTACCCAGTCAGCCAGGGCAGCTGTATTGGAGAGGTGCTGTGCTTCCAGATCTGCCATACTAGGAGCATCAAAGGCAGCTGGACTAGGAATATCAGAGAGGCTTTCTGTTTTCAATAAAGCATTACCACGCCACTTGACCAGTAATATCACAAGAGGGGGATACACCACCTAAATTAAAGATAGTCCACATGTCAGTAGGAAAATATATTTGCAATACTTTCACATACTGATGCCATGAAATAAATGTCCCAAAACCCCTCATCCACAATGTCCAGTACCAAGGATGAATGAATGAACTTTTCAACCAGGTCAATAATAAGTCCTACAACCTTAAAGTACATGTGCATGAGTTATAAAGAAGTTTGGATTACAGATGGCAAACCTGCAGCCCCAGGCTTAGCTGGGGTTATGATATAACAAAGGCTTGTCACGGTAAGCCAATGTCTGATATATCACACCCTCTGGCCTAAAGGGACTTCTGATATATCATTTCACCCTCAAAGCCAGCTGCCTCCTCAGCCTTCGGCATCACTCGGCATCACTGATTTTTCGGGGTCTCCCTTTCAGCTCCCACCCGCCCTCCGCCCGCCCTATACCATTTCAAATACTGGGCACCATCATAACCCTTTCTGGGATATCATCTTAGTCATCCAACGCTGGCATACGTCACCCCACTACCTTCTATCACGGCCTTTGTATAACCATTGATTTTGCACAATTCCTATAATAAATGATGTATCACGCTCTCTCTCAGTCAATCACTACCTATGTCTCAATGGCATGACACGTTGCCTTGCATAATTGAAGGCTTGACAATGTTGCTCAGCAAAGGCAATGTAAGTACATTCAATGGTATACTACTTTGGTACCTGACCGCGAATGTTCCCTCACACAAGTTGCTATTTCGTCCGACTCCTGCAACCAAAGTAAGTCACAAAAACAAAACTAGTATCAAGAAATGCACTTCTTTGACAGGCCTTCCATTGCAGACTTGCGCTTTGAACCAATTCCATAATCTACAACCTCATCTGCGCGTTTCGGGGCCTGGCGCACACGCTTTGAACGAATAGGGGCCCAAGTAACTGTTGCGTGTTCGCCGTCTGCGTTGGGACTCTCATACGGTTCGCCAGATCCACAAGTCAAGGATGAGGGCTGGACTCCACCCAGAACTGCGTTTGCATTCCGCACATGCTTACGCGTCGCATGATCCACAGGCTGAATTTGATCCACTTCGTTGGGGTCCACATTTTCGGTCTCTGCACGCGCTCGGCCCTTACCTTTCTTACCCTTGGGCTGCGTTCCCACCTTTTTTACAACCTTTCTTACCTCCTTTCGTCTTCTCTCCTCCATTCTTCTCCTCATCGGGCTTCATTGCAGGACGTGTCATGGGGAAACCTGATGCACTGTTTGCTTCTGTGTTGGTCATGCCTGTCAGTGGTGCCGCTAATTTAGGAGTCGATTTGCGGATGGGACTAGGCTGTTTCTCCAAGGTGGGTGTCGAACCACTATTGGGGTTAGGCTCATTTGCAAGAGAAGGTGCCGTCGCAGTCAAAGGCATGGGAGGTAGAGTGGGGGTGGCCGAATGTGGCACGGTGGGCATGGTTTCGGGGACTGCTGGTACCTGGGATAGAGCCATGGGGCTAAACTCGTTCGCAGGAGGAACTGTCACAGCCAAAGAACTGGTTGGGGATGAAGCTGTCGAGGCGGTAGAATATGGCACGGCAGGCATGGTTTGGGGGAGCGGCGGCACCTGGGATGGGATGGTCATTGTTGTTGCCAGGGGTGACTTTGGTATTGGTCTGAGTGGACGAGCTGCTTCCCTGCAATCCCAGTTTGAAAAATCACAGCCTGGAAAACACGTCGCACTTACAAATAAATGTGAAGGAAAGATGAAACCGTCAGAATTCACTTGAGTAGCCAACAGTTTGACGAGGAATGGATCTATTGGTATACCTCTAATCCCAGAGAACTCGTTCTCATTTTCATTTGCTGTGAAAACACCAGTAAGCTGCTCTGAATTCGTAACCTGAGTACTCATTGAGCTCAGTGAGGTTTGTGTAGAGGCCACTAGCGCTGCATCGCCGTCTCCGTCGTCGCCATCATCATCGTTCCCGAGGGTCTTGGATAGGATAACCGGCAAGCCCATGTCGGCAAAGGGATCATCGTGGAAATCCGGCAAATCCGGTTTATCAAACGAGATCAGTTCCTCGGAATCTGACATCTGATCATGATCTGATTGTGTAATCGGCTCTGAGGGTATCGCTGGTATCGCTGGTGATGCACGTCATCAACAGAACATCCATCAACATAACTCTGCGCTCACCATACACCTGGTGCAACCAACTCAAGTATGGCTCATTAGTTCCAATGCACCACTGTGATGCAGAGTTGTACCCACGTTTGAACAGATATCTTGCCCCCCAACGCTGGATTAGGGCCACCCGTAATGACCATGGTCGACCAGCCCACCAAGTTATTGATCTCTTCGCAGGTCTGCCCAAGTAAAGTAACCAGATTTGCGATTGCCCTAGTACTTAAGGTATTAGTCCTCTTCGTTTGTACAGAGTGTGTATACTCACAATTCGCGGTGCTCAGTGCTTCGCTCCAACCCCACCTTACTGTCTTTTACCAGTGCCTCTACCTCTTTGCGTTCCATATCCGATATCCTTTCCATCTCCTTCCTCACCTCCAAGCTCTCCTCCTCATACGCCGCCTTCACAATTCTCTGCCTCGTTCGCATTGACCAAGACTGGAACCTCCTTCCCTTTTTGTCTAACAGGTCCCCCATCTCCGTATCCTCCTCATCTTCCTCAATCTTGTCCCCATCATCGTGCTCAACGTACATGGCTCCTGCATCAACTGTACCACCACCACCGTGACGGGCAATGTACCCTTCGACCTCGACCATCATCAACTGGCGAATCTTGGCAGCATACTCAGTCTGGTACACCTCATCGGTCTGCAGGCACGGCGTTTTTTAGGAGAATGGATCAGGGAACCTAGTGTGACTGAACATGCTTTCGGTCCTTGCACCACGGCACCACCCAAACCCGCAGCCTTCTTGCTGTGATTCCTCAACCAATTTTTCACCTGCTATCGGTTTGAGACAAGGTTAGTTACTCAGTGTCTGATAACTGGGAAGCACATGCACCTCACGACAAGTGGCGATAGCTTTCTCTAAGATGATTGCATGCTCCTGAGGCCATTCATCTGTCGGAGTGGATGCAGCAGACTTGGGTAGCATATCCAGCTTGATGCAGGCATTCAACTCTGGCCATGCGACCAAAAACTCGGTCCCAACGTTGATCATATACTGTGAGAGCTCGCCATTGGAGTGTTGTCCCTGTTTTTTTGCCTTGATTTTAAGGTAAGATGGGATATATTTTTTGAGAAATTCATGTTGAGCCTTAGGTGGCATTTCAAGAATCGAGGTGTGTTCGCATCCATCATTATAATTTTACTGATATATCACAAGTTCTGTGGCCATGCTCTCGTCCCCGTCCCCACGCTCCATTCCCCTTGTTAATCACGCAATATTCTCGCACATTCACGTTCCAAAGCATGCGACCTTTCAGCCCCACCCCTTGTACCCCTTTCAGTATCCAACCATGTGAGTCACTATCATAATTTGGTGTAATTTTTATCTTAGAAGCGAGCCTGCAGTTTCATCACCAACCCATCACATCTCCCTCGTTCCTATCACATCATGGCTGGTTTGACGAACTCAGCTGCCGCTAAACCCGGGCCACTTTCTTGCAACTCGTGCTTAGCTGCTGCCGAAGCGCTTCACCAGCTGTCTACAGCTCTCATTGCTGCCCAAGACGGTAAGAGTCGCTGCCGTTTAGTTTCTTCATTACGCTAACCATCTTGAAGCTCTTGCTGGTATCCAAGTTCCTGTGCCCAATGGTAGCCCCGTTTTTCTTCATCGATATCTCAATAACTGACCTTACAGTAGGAGTGGCCCTTGCCATGGGGTTTTCGCCCGTGCCACCATCCAATATTCCTTCTGAAATCCGCAGCATGTGCCAACGTCTCGGATATTTTGTTTTACAAGGTACATTTTGCCTATCGCCCCATTTTTTTTCCTCATACATTCTCCGAAAAAAGCGCGTCCTGACGGCCATCACGACCACATGCAACTCCCGGCTGACCCTCATAGGTTCACCATCCCCACTGCTCCCGTCGAAATACTTGACGCTCATTCCACTGGTGACCACTCGGACGCCATATCCATCTCGTCTGTTTCCACGGACTGGGAAGATGAGTATGGTATCAATGCCACTGATTTGACAAGCACGCCTGTTGTACCACGTAAGCCCCTATTATTTACAATTTATCTTTCCTTCTAATATATCAAGGGTAGATGTTCCCATTCCAGCCTCTGCCTCTGCCCCTAGCCCAACTCCAGTGCTTGCCGCCCCAGCCATTGCTCCCACTGTCTCGGTTGCATCTACGTCAGCTGTCGTAGGTGCACCTACCCAGAAAGTCTGCTGGTACGCCATAACCATTGGGAGAAACCCCGGCGTATATCGTGACGCGTACGTTCACTCCTTTGATGTACCACCACATGATCAATACTCAATGAAATTCTTCTTATCCAGACACTATGTCAATCCCAATACAGGGAGCATTACTAGTGGTTCAGTTCAGCGCCACCCCTCTGAGGAATCTGCTCGCAGTGCTTACAACGAAGCACTTGCTCTCGGTCAAGTCTTTCAAGTTCTTCCCAACGGTAACCATGTTCAAGTCCTCTAGTAGGCGTGTGTTCCGGTCCCTCATATAACTACTGTCAAATGTTTGTAACGTTACCTAGAATAAATCTGTGTTGCCCAATCTGGTTTCTGTTGTTTGAGTCATCAAAATATGTGCCTTACTTTTATATCTTTGTTTTCTAGATTCACATCACTTCGTTGCCTTCTCGACAAATATCCACCATCTAAAATCTTAATAGCCGCTGTCAAACTCCAAGTACCCGAAGTCATACCATGCGCACCATCTCGTCATCTGATCCCTCTGCATCCTCATCCTGTTCCTCTTCGCCAAGTTCCTCGTCCTCGTCCTCCTCATCCTCCTCTTCTTCATCTGTAAACATGGCAGTATCCTCGTCGTAGCGGACATTACACATCCCAGGAAGTATCGACGCCTTTAATTCTAGAATGGTAATGCCTTTGATCAATATTGCCGTCAACTCAAACTTAATCCTCCATAGCTCCCGGATCTTCCATGGCTCTGTTGGAAGACGATGATCTATCCCTCCCAGCTGCCAAAGAAGTCTTCGTCCCAATGAAGCATGAGCATTGACCTGCATAAGCCACTCATCCACATCTTCTCCTTCCACAGCAATTTTGAAGGCTCTATCAAGCCCTCGACTCCAGGCGACGACTCCACTCCAACCACTTGCCCAAACCATCACGTCATCTCTTGCTGCTTCTAACTCCTCAAGCTCGTCAAACTTCATACAGCGTTCTGCTTCCATCTCCTCGTCCGTCTTGGGAGGAAGCAAGCTTTCTAACGCTTGACCCCAACGTGCCTTGTGGAACAGTGGCATCCTATCGAAGTAAGTCTTAGGGCGAGTGTCACTGTTCACCTCATTGCTCATGTCCATGATGTTGTCCAGGTATTTGGGAAGTGTCCAAGGAAAGAAATCGGTGGGAGGCTTCGGAGCAGGTGGTGCAGAGGGTGC
>JABCKU010000272.1:0-17498 GCA_018221655.1 Myochromella boudieri | reverse complement strand
TGTGAATATGAGAAACTGGGGAATGGGAAGGCATCGAGTGGGGAAGAAGAAAGGAAGAAATGGTTACATAAGCTGTCGAGGTCAGGTTGTGATATCATTAGGTCGGGAATGACTCGGGGACCTCGGCGAGAAGCTGGTGTGCAAACTGCTGCCCCAGACAGTTGCACGTTGACGTCAACCAGACTCGACAAGTGTCAGCCCTACCGTCCGGCCTTCTGAATACCAGTCCCGTCACCCTAAAGTCCCATAACCACCAGAAACATAGGTAAAGAACAAAAAAGACAGAACGTGCCTAGTTCACATAGGAGTCAAGTTACTCCTCCACACCGGCACCAAATTATGCAGATCATCAATGACTAAGACTACCGGAGTAGTCTATGCAGATGCGGGACAAAGTCTGGGAATCAGATTCCGTCAGCATTTGAAGTGGTGTTGGAGTTTGGACATAACCTATATACCCATAAGGTTTCCAAAGATGTGATGCCTTGCTGAAGCTTCGGGACTAAACCGCTGTGTAGAAGACTGTCCGCCGACAACGCAAGAGCACTTGGGGAGTGTTTTACCGATGCAAAATGATAAGGATGGACTCCAGTTCGGCTGTCGCCGAACGTGTCCCCATCTTTCTTCATAAGTAGATCGAGAACCATTATCGTGTAACATACACAGTTCTTCGCGCTCAAGAAGACTGGCAGGTGAAACATTCGTAGGGGTTTGATGAAAGCAGAACGGAAGGATGTATGTATTATGCTGCATGAACATCCGTGATCCAAGCCTCGGGTGCTATTCAACTGAATTCTCACCCGCAATTGATGTACAATTCCTTTCGCTTGTCATTCCGCTATGGGCCTTGTTTACAAGTCCAAGAAGCGAGGGTATGTTAGTTTATTGCGATTGAAAATCTGAACCAAAAGAGTCTATTGTCACTCGTGATTGCCCTCACTCGGCTCTCACTTACCAACTTGCTCAGCCATGATGTCCGTACTCCTCGCCTTCAAGGTCAATTATCTGTGTCTGAAATAAAAACTAGTTAGTTAACTTTTATACATAAGGTTATGTGTAACGGTAATGGCCGTGTTCGCGGTTCTCAGGAACTGCCATACGTACCAACGTCATACAAAAGCTGTCTTACTATTGACTTGGTGGGAATCACTGATTTGAATCTTATAGGAATAGCTCTTAACCATGTGGGGATGATGCATCTAAGCGGATGTGATAGGATACGAGAACATCCGTTGAAGTGGGATCTAAGGGGCCACAAGATTCGAAGCTATACTTGGTTGGCCATGCCTTCAAAGTCTACATGGTGTGGGCGGTGCAGTGAAGGCTCACAATCCTAATACCACAGTTTCAAAGTTCATACATGGGGTTGTAAGACCTCGGTGAGTCGGCCACGCTGTAGAAATATGGATGGCTACAGGCCTTTTGGGATACTGAAGAACCTGAGATGTTGGCCGACAAGGCGCAGCGATGATTCGCGGGGTTAGCACCTCAGCCGAGGAGTGTCAAAGCCTGGGCACGAGGCGCCACAATGGTGACCATTATGTAAGATCTGGTGAGAAGAATATGAGTTTAAGAACAATGATATGACATATCGAGGTTTGTGGGTGGGTCAGCGCTGAACCATACGAACAGGAGCACCGCAATATACCGCAAAGTTAATAAAATTTAGGGGTTTAGCGTTTAACATTTGAGATTGGCGGTTGGGTATTATTTTTAATGCCTGCGTCTAATAGATGCATTCGACACCTGAAAAACCTTAATCGGTCAATGTCAAACATTTCTACACACCCCATCCGGACCCCATGAGTTACCTACTGAGGTAAACAATGATCAGATTGCAGGAGGGGGGTTCCCTATCCTATGATATGTAATATATTTGATTCTGAATTTGCTTAAAAGACGCACCGTCAGGGACTGCGTAACAACATCCTTTCCCACATTCACCAAATCATATTTGAAGGTAAGGTGCTAGTCATCATAAGGAACATCCCTCTGACCATACTTGTTCATCACAGATATGTCTCTCACCTATCGCGCCACTGACAAGAAAACCATGAGGCCCACGTACGCTATTCCTGAATCTCACCGTGACGTTCAATTCATGGTTCAATTACTTCATATTCGTTCGATAGAAACGGCCCTGCAAAGATTATATCACAATGGGGTGCACCCGAGGAGAAAGCAGCAGGCGGTTATAGACCTAGACCACCTAGATCTTCAGGTGCTACGGGGTCAAAAGATAAGCCGGCAAATCCAGAAAGTGACAAACAGAAAGGAGGAGAAAAGAAGAGTGGGACGAAGTAATACGTACCTGTGAGAGGAGCGTCTGGGCTTTGAAACCGGTTACCCATAGTCATAGAATCCTCGCTGTGAATAGAACGAACTGTTCTCCCATTTCCTGAAAAAGTGTCGAAGGGATGTGAAATTTCGTTTGAATTAGGGGCATGTGCTTGTGCTGCTGCAACATCATTTGCCTGGGAAATACGCATGTTAGTACAGTGAAAGACTGTTATTCGCGGTAGATGGAAAAAAAGTCCAGTATTTTTCAAACATGTGGCGGGGCTGGTGGTGGAGTCGCCATGTTATCGCCTCCATCATTTATGTTTCTAATTTGTAGGTAATCGATGTCAGTATCGTCGTAGAAACAACGAATGGCTGTAAACAGACATTGATTGACTTCTAGAACGACGAACATAATGATGCCAGCTGAAATAAACCGCAATAATATCAGCAGGGCATGTCTGAGCGAACGAATGGGAACATCGGGCCGCACCATGTTACGGCTGTGATATCACCTAAGCCGAAGACTTTGCTTGGCCAGGCCAACAACTGTCGAGTCTCGACGTGCACTACCATCCGTAGGAGTGGGTGAATACGACGTCAGAGACATACCAGTATCCAAGTGGGACGAACTTTAGAGGCCAGTGGTCCATGAGCCTAACGACGAACGAAGTAAAAAACTCGTGCAAGACTTGTGGGCATTCATATCTCCGGTTAAGATTCGAAATATGCGAATCCAAGTAACGGGTACTAGTAGAAGAAATTAGCGTTCATGATCGCAACGTGCAGAGGTATCACATTGTTTTGGACAAGGCCCTTGACAAGCTTGATGTGAGCGAGCGAAAGTAAGAGGCGTTGATTATGTCATCCAGTTGAGTAACCGTCGCAACCGTTAGTCGCCGCCAACACGACCAACCACTACAATCCAAACAATGGTTATGGCCTCCGATCTATATATGCAGCCAAGTTCTTAAGCGGTGGTTATAATTCTCTTGCATAGCGCGATCGCCTGGCAAAAGTGCTGAGGAAGCAATGTTGTGAAGGGTTAGCCTTTGAGCAGCATACTCCAAAGGAGGGCCGAGATCGAATGGAGGGCTATGGGGGATTGACTATGTCCATGCTTAGGACTTTGGCCCTATTAGTATCATATGGTCACTAATGTGCGCCCCCGTTCCACTTTTACGCTTCTTCCTCTTGACTGTGTTTTATTTCAGACGCTTTAACCAAGACGCCGCTCTCAGCACGCTTCACCACTGAGACTAACGATACACGATTGAGAAAGCTCTCAGATACTACATAGTATGTAGTACCAAGCCCCTTGAATTCTATGTGCGTTCATCCCCATACCTGAACATCTCGTACGTCGCTCACAAATTGCTTCTTTCCGTCTAGCCATCCCCACACATATACACATGATGGTATACGTGGCACTGGGTAGCATCTGTGTACATCTCTCAGCGTGATTGCAGAGCAGAGGTGTCAGAAAATGGTGCTGTTCTTTGTCCTCGACGCTTTCACTCGTTCACATAAATCCTCCCGTTACCCATAGTTGCCAACCCCTTACCCAAAATAGATGAAAATGGTTTCCACTGATCCTGTCTCTCAAGCACGAGTCCTCAATTGTACACAATACACACGACAGGTACGTCTTCCTCCGACCGTTCCTCAGTCTCATCCCCAATACTAACTCACGCAATCGATACAGTTTATGTCATCACATTATGTTCAAATCGTCCGATTACTCGCGGGTGGACAACGACCTCAATGCCACAAGACAGGTTATGGGCTTGAAAGAACCACGTCCCGGTACTTTCCCTTCATTCCCTGCATTCTTGTCTCACCCTGACGCTCACACCTCCTACGTCAGCCTACCACGCTACCCTACCGCCCCCGCATGCTCACGTTCCAAGATCCCCAAGGAGTCACGATAGTCCTCGTTGTCTCGGAATACCGGGCAGAGGGGTCTCTCGGTCAAGTAGGGGGGATAGGCAATAGGACAGTACAGGGAAGCGGGGACGCCGAAGGCCAGGTAGTTTATCCAAGCTTCCCCAGTGGCCGCCCACATTCATATCATCAACCACATGGAGGTACCTTCTTTGTCTCCCTTGCCTTCTTTTCTCAACTTGACGCCCCCGCCTTCTACAGCCAACCAATACTTGAGCTGTTCGAGCACCGCGCCAGAGCAGCACTCGTGTTTGTGTTCCAACACCGCCAAGAAGTTATGGTAACCCCTCGCGTCCTCGCTATGGCACCAGGCGAGGAATGCGCATCGAACTTTGGAATTGGAGGAATATCACTACAGACCTTGGATCTTCGAAATGAAAACCTTCCTCCTTGGCCACTTCGTCTTCGCTGCTCTTTCTGGCTTCTCCTCTCTCAATTCCACCTGTGGTCGTCTAAGTAAGTCTTTGCTTCGATGTTTCGATCACGCCAGACAAACGGAACTGACACCTTCGCAGCCGCTAGTTTCCTTCGCCGCTTTCATTGCTCCGCACAGGCCATAGTACCTTATCGTTCCCTGACACCCATGCCAACCTTATTACTGGATGCAAGCCAGACGCGATGGATTATGCATATCCTTAGCATGTGTAGGGTTAAGGTTAAAGTTGGTCATATCGATGGGTGCATCCGCCGACATCGCAGTATGTTTGTGGCTCACAATGGCCCGAGATACTTCACGTGTCCCCTGGCTGCTTCTATCTTGAACATATAAGCCGCTACAAACCATTTGAGTTGCCTACATCAGGCACACATCCTAGCGCCAGCTCGATTTAATATCTCCTCTCACGTCACTCCAACTTCGGCGTCTCGAGGGAATTTCAAGCCCCTTCTTTTGCAGTGACAGGCGAATATGTGATAGGGACTCCAAAGGATGCCTGCCTAAAACGTCATTCGCGTCTTCTCTACTCCCCCGCCACTCAGACCCACGTTCACAACGGCCACCGCTATGCCCAGGTCTAACCAGATCCGGATTGGCAGCTTTGGAGCTAAGACTTGTCTAGACATCGCATTGCAACTTCTCCACGGCCCTGTACTCCGAATATCGTCGAACGCGGAAGGACAATCTTTCAAGATACCCTTCCGGATTCGGCACTAGTATAGTGTGTGATGTTATCGTTGACATGTCTATACCGAGGACGGCAGTCCAGCAATTCAGAAGTTTTGAGGAATTCAGTGCACTAACACGTACGCGTCCAATTGCTTATTCCCTTTCTTCTCCCTCATCTCGACCTCAGTCACGATCGCTTCTCGCGCTTTGTTCTGTACCGCCTTAACATGAATACCCCAACAGCACAATTCTTTCTTCTTGGGGATGTGCCCTACACCGAGTTCGGAGTTCACTCTGTTAACTGCTTTAAGTTTACGAGTACGGGTGTATTTATACCATGACAGGGCTGCTGGACCAAGGATAGGACGCTATGCTTCGGTGGACAAATTCACTGGGGTACGGTATCACCTGTATCCGAGGGTATAATATTTATCATGATTTTTTAGAAAATGCAGGCTATGTACTTCCTCGAAGACTGACAGGACCTTGACAGAAGATCAACAGAAGGTGGACCTCGGTAGCACCTGGCTTCCGCGTAGCAACCATGTAGTGTGACTTCGTTGGTACGTATCGTCAAATTGGCTCCCTTGGACTAATCTAGGCCAGGTCAGCCTGACTCAAGGCGTTGCTTTGTTTTCTTCTGGCGTATGGTTATCAAGACACCAGTTCTACTTCATAGGCCTGGCTCATAGTCATGTAGAGCTGGTACGCGAAGTCATCCCCTCGCTCTATAGGCCCCACATTCGTCCTATGGTCAGAATAAAAACAATTAGCATGAGCCCACAATGTTAAAGGCATTTACTTGGTTCCAATTCAATCATATCGCCACGTGGAGGGTTTCCCCGACATTTTGAAACGGAACTCCGGTAAATAATTGTGACCAATAAAAATAGCCCATTCAACCGCTTACAACACTCAGCCAGTCCCAACTCCCTACCATGATTCAGGTTGTGTTAAACAGAAGGCGGGGGTACGCCGTTCAAAAGTCAGCAAAATACGTGAGGCGAGTTAATTTATTATTAGCAAATAGGAATCATTTCCGTTAAGATGGTCATTATTGGGGATGCGGCCGACTAGCTTTCAAAATATGCCGAGGACAGTTGGTTCAATGTGAACTAATGCGAGCTTTGTTTCCATTTCCTACACAGGGACAGATAGTGAGTGTCAGCCGTGCGACAAAAATGTGAAAGTTGTATAGTAGTAACGGGTACTCCAGATCTAAGATCATTATGAGTTCCCACTAGAACTTCTGTGACCGGCCGGGTTTCAGGGGTTAACATCGACGATTCGCCTTTTGTTAATCGGAAGAGCTGGTTTCTGTACCGCCGAATTCTCGTTCATACCCCTCCGCCGATCCCACGAGGCCGTTGTATTCAGATCCTCTGTTTTTTTAAGGTTTAATAGCGGTTTCCGCAGCCCCGATGAGAGTACCAAATTAACCCATCGAGTAACGCGATTCGACTCTATATGATTCACGTGTATGACATTACGAAACATATTTATATGAAAGAATAAAAAGCCCGGCCCAAGAAATACCCAAGCCAGCAGTGCGCCCTCTTGCTATACCATCAACAGTGCATATTGTTAGGTAAGCTGGTTGCTTTGGTGCTTATTCTACGAAGGTATAATTTGTTGATCGCCCTTGCACTCCCTTTTACTATCCAGATACTTTGTACCTCTCACGATTATCAAAAAGTACAGTGAGTACCATTAATCATATACAGTACTAATGGTTTGCGCTTAAGCTGACTGCAGCTAGACTTAAATATCAATGTCGTCCACGTACGTCTCCTGATTATTTCAATGCGAGAGTCTCCGACAATCTCCTATGGTTTCGCAGCTGTAACTTTCCTGGCATGAAGCTGACATCCCAGCAAGTAGCGCAAGGATATAGATTACAAGCGCGCCAGTGAGTACTAGTGGACTGTGGATATACTTTACTGATACTTTCGTCGGCAGAGCATTGAAACCGTCTATGTGTGTTCCCTCCTAGTTCTAAATTATAGATGAGATACAACTCTAACATTACTATTCAGTCCCGGTGGCGCCAAACTGGCATGCGAGTGGGGAGCTCCAGACATACAAGCAACAGCTGGTCCTCTACCCAAAGTACTAGGACGCCAACTGATTACGGCCCCCAGGAAAGGACCTGAGCCGACTACACCGACAAACGGTGCTTCAAGGCCGGCAAACGTTCCAACGAAGCCAGTAAATAGCAATCTCCCAAAGGGAGGAGGAAATAGTAACGAGAAAAAAGCTAACACGGCAACTCGTCAGTAGAGAGGGCAACAAGTACTGGGGTAGCTGCTGCTAGGCTTTGATAGAGGTGTAGTTTTCATTGAAAATAGTCCTTGTTATCTTTTGCGTTCCGGAAAAGAAGGTTGAGGACCTTTAAGTTCAATGGTAAAAGAAAGAAGTACGATGAATTGGGGACTAAACTGCTACAGGTATTCACCTCCATTTCGAGAAGAAGTGCAGCAGTCCGTATTCCCTAGATTCGTCGATAATATTTTGTATTGCTCGTGATAGCCTTGATTTTGGAATGGGACAGGCGTAGTGATGTGCCAGGCCCGGCTTGGCCTGAAAGCCTGGGCTTAGGCCCGGCTTTGGCAGGCTCAGGCTTGCTAAAATGTGAGCCTGAGCCATCGAGGTAGGCATAGGCCAGGCTTCGAATGGGGTAATAGAGAGCTGTGGAAAATAAGGCTTATGTCGGAGATGTTGCACTTAGGAATTACCGTGAGTAAAGCTGCACCATACGAACCATGAGGTGTGTTGTAACGAATGAGAGCTAAGAAAGCTGATAGCAGTGTTTTTGGAGAAGACCATTATATTTGAGTTGCCTGGAGGGGATGCATGCATGATTTCAATACTTTGATAGATACCGCCAAAAAGTAAACAAAGTACCACAAATTGTAGGCATAAGGAATAACAAAAGGACTGTATTTTGACGTGCGACATGCAGCTGGGATGCAAACTCCGAGGGCTGGTGGAGAAGACAATGTTGTTTCAGACGCCGTAGTAGCGAAGAAAGGCTGACGTGGCATGATCATGACATAGATGTCGAAGAAGTTACCACTCACGTGTCAAGTCAAGGCTCCGCTTCTCAGATAGTTCAGTTCCTAAGGCGATATATGGCTGAATATGGTTTTGAACTAGACCTATGATTCTCAAGGTCAAGTGGCGTCGACAGCCTTGGGAGAATGGCACCACTATATTGTAGTGTATGCTTCGAAATGATGGCCTTCGACTGAGCCCCACCCATCTGATCAAGGTCTGACTTTAAGAGAGGGACGGCAGTGGGCATCTCATAGACCAATACTGTACCATTTCGATCAATTCGTTCGTCACGCGTCACAGGAGCGTTGAAATCGACCGAATTGTCACGGCTGTCCCGCGTCACAAGGCCATTGTACGAAACCGGCCTACCATTGGATGCCCATATAAGGGAATTATTGTGTCTGCTCGGGAGGTGTCAGGCTGGACTCCGTCACACCATATAAGGCAGGTGTCCGAAAGCAAAATTTCGTTCAGAGCGTCACAGGTCACACCCCTGTACGAATTGATCGAAATGGTACAGTAGAGCTTGGATTATGATAAGAGCCTCTAACTTCTATCCTGCGAAGGTGCACGCATCTGCCCTCAAGCCTGTCCAAACAATATATGTTATGTCCATATATTCATTTTGTATCTTAGATAGTCAGCACAACGAGCAAACCAAGAACTGAACCAGTTCCGATTTGATACAGTAAGGTGAACAGGGAATTAGTAGCTAATACAGCATGTGTATGAACCATGGAATGGGGAGGACGCTCATGAGAATCAGGGGTTTGAATGTGGAACTTGAATGCCATCCCTGTGGCCTCCTGAAGAGGATTTTCATCTCGACGTATGGAGAAACACGCGTTTGAGTTGGCATTTCAAATCTGATCAAGTGGCATTTTGGGACATTATGATGTGACCTGTCGGGCAGAATAGAAGCACGAGAATGGTGTTGAATCGAACCTGAGCCAGTTGTTGTATCGAGCTCGGGTACAACACGTGCCAGTGTAACGTTGTTGGACATGTGTGATGTTTTGTGTCGGCATTGATTGATTGATCTCCAGAAAGAATCAGGGCTAGCCAAGGCTGTGGCTCGACATGGCTTGCTGGGGATCTAAATGTGATAAGTATGTACAGTATACTGGTATCACATTTACGTGAACATTTCCGTTCTCATTGCGAATATTTTTCACACTGGTGTAGTCTCAATAACCCCAATGGGACAGTGGAAAAGTTAAGCAGCATGAGTGGCACAATGATTCTAGCGTATGAAGGAATTGTTGGTTTTATTGATGCGCTTAATGATCACCAATGCCCGGGTCGGCTTGGAAGATATTTTAATACAAAGAAGATCATTACTTACCGTCCGATCAGCCAGGTGGCCACTTTCTTGAATTTGTCTTCATATGCAAACGGCGAGAAAAGTTGGGTTTGAAAGGGGCGCCAGATATGAAGGTTCACGCCGGGAACGGGTCAGCACTGCCGAAGTCAGCCTTGGGGGGAGCAAAACCAAAATCGTCCATAACGCTGTCCACGGCCACTGCCTTTCCAACAAAGAAGCCAGAGGCACGCGTTAAGGTAACTTGAACGTCAATTGTAGTCACCGTTGATTGACTCGTACTGAAAAATTGATTAGCCATCACACAAGCCACCACTACTCATCCTCGGAAGTGACTTACATCTTCTTCTTCACTGATTACTGAGTTATTCCTTATGGCAAGCGAAGCCACACATGCAATAGGAACGGGCACCGTTCGAGTACTGAGTAGAGTTCACCAAAGGTGGCCCATTCCGCGATATCGATATAGCAGTCAAACTGAGGGTACTTGGGTTCTTTTCAAAGGGACATCATGAGTCGCCTATGTCTGCATCAGTGTTCATCAGTTAATCACCACCAAACGAGAGCAATAGAAGGGCGTCGTACCTTTATCCAATAAGTACATAGGGAAGAATAGCTATACTCTGTTCCAGGTAGCATGGGCTTATTCTATAGCATTGTTCGGAAAGGCAAATTGATTTCTCAGCGTAACAAAACTTCAACCTAATCGGGATCCTCATTAGTCTATCTCCAAGCTAGTCAGAGTCGCGCAGGAAATGCAAGACTATGTTGCATGGGAGGACATACAATACAAGCAAGCGATGTGTGCGGATGTCCTACGTTGAAGAGAGCTGGTAGATGTGTAGGCGACAACGACCTAGCCCTATGTCAGGCTGTCAGATGCATCGCAGCCATCCGCCCAATAAGCACCAATACCATGTTATTGATTATGACTCACAACTTGTTGCAGGAGCCTCACATCCTTGATCTCCTTCCGCGTCCTCCTTTCGATAGGCACCTGTGAGTTTATTATCTATAAGGGTTGGAGTAGGATGGTCAGTTGGTGTTGCATGACGGAGAACATGGAAAGAAAAGGGATTCACAGACGCACATAGTGGTAAAGAAAAACGAGCAATAGTAACAGGGTCACTTAGCAAGCAAAGGAAAAATCCCTCAAAACGGCCTTGGTGATAAATACATAAGATAGGCATGAATACCACCTTTACCGTCTATAATATATGGGGGGAGAAAAATTAACTGCTTGTGTTATCCGAAACCTCTGCAGCTCCTCTGGTCGTTTACTCTGATGAACGAGCACATTGTTCAGTTAAGCTATCGGCTTTGGTGTTGAAAGGTACTTGCGGATGTGGTTGGGCCGATGTACTTGGTCATGGTTGAAAGAGGGACAGGACATGGATAAACCACTGGAGGGGCACATAGAGGCAGTCTGCACATTACCGTCGATTGGTTGAGTACAGGCAACGAAGGGGGCACTCACGTTGTAATCAAGTATACATACAAGAACCTCTACAAAGGGCATTGTTCACAAGCAGTGTCGGAGCATGAGAAAAGGGTTCCAATGGGAAATGACGTGAACGGCGACTCAGTTGTTAGTAGGCCGGTAAAGGATGTGACAATTGGTGACAGGTAAGTAACATGTATCGGACATTCGGCCGTTGCCGATTACGGACCTTTTCTGGTTCAACAACTGTAACGCCTCTCTCTCTCTATAGCTGCTGTGACGTCCTATGCGTAAATTAACCCGCGTAAATATGGTTAAACACTGGACTAGGGAAACAGGCAAAACTTTGAGTATCCTTTTGGATGTAAACCGAAACATGTGGCGCGGAGCTTTTAAAAACGAATAGAATCACTGCGTAGGGGGGCGCTTATTGGACGGGGAGAGAATTGACACCATATGGGCGTCAAGATGTGAATTTGCCTCCTCGGCTGCCCTGTTATCAAGGCGAATAAGAATCGTTCCACAGTTCCAGTCATATATTCAAGAAATCAACCAAGTAAACCAAAAATAGACATCACTGAGTTGCCACGAGTCGGAGTGTACGCACCATGGCCATCACTGAGTGAAGGCATTATACCTATTTGTATAAAGATACTAATTGATGAGCGAGTTCCAGCATGTTGAAGTTCAAAGTTTAATGAAGACTTAGCAGGCATCGGTGGGTCATGGGTTGGAAAAGGAAGCAATTAAAAGAACTCTTGAGGGCGGCCTACCTTTAACGGTCTTATCACTGGCTCATTACATTCATTGATATCATGCGGATGGCAGATCTTAGCCACACTGGATACTATATCAGCCCTGAATCATCAATAACATTCATCACGTCGATGCAACACCAATAGGCAAGTTCGTAACCTGACGCCACCTTTTGTTGAATTTCCATCGATCTCGGCATCCTGCTTTTATAATCAGTGTGGGGGGTTAGTGTGTATAAAATTCCTTATACCCAAGCCATTGGTGCTAGCTATGTTCAGCTGAAGCCGTGATATGGGCCTGCGACCAATGGCTAAAAATGTTTTGATGACATGGTTTGTGATTCACAAATACGAAAATACGGGGCGTACAGACCTCGGCCTAAAGGGTGATCGGTGGTTAGTGAGTTGGGTAACGATGGCATGAACCAACTCTCGACAGCTTGAAATACTCCCTGTTTTGAAACTGTGGTCTTTAAAAAAACTGGACTGCCAAACGTGAAGCTATTGATGGAACGGCGCCTGGTGGTAATGGTAATGGAATAGAAGCATCTATATGGGTCACCGGGTGCCGAACGGTGATACATCTGGAAAAGTTGGAAAACGCCCAGTGATCAGTGACCCGGGAAAGCAGAAAAGAAGAAAGTACTGAATAAGGAAGGTTACCAGGACTATCCTGGCTGTAGGAGGCAGAATTCCTCTCTTGGAACTACATAGATCATTTTCTCTTCGGCAGTTCAAGTGGGCGGTAGGTAGGTCAATAGATCCAGGCTAGGCGCTGGTCAAGACTCAGTTTGAGTTTGAGGGATTATCATTGAGCACCCAATGAACATGATACGATCATAAAGTTTCGGGGACAAGAGGGGATGTGTTGACGGTGGTGATGCTTCGTGGTGATGCTTCGTGGAGTGTCATCGATAGATGTTAGAACTTAAAATAGATATTTTTCCCAAGTTCAGGGTCACCCCAAACTGGTTTACACCTGCCATTGAGAAGGTATAATATTTGAATCGGATACATCCCTCACATTTCTATGTATTCATAGTGGCCACAGGCGTTCAACCACCAAATAGAACCGCGACTCGCAGAAAGCAGTCGGGAGCATATACTATCCCAAGCTCGAGAATTCCAAGCATCTTAGGGCTTCAAACCTGGCAAATAATGATGCAGCTTCAATCAAATTCTATGAATATAATATCAGCAGCAATTGCATCGGTCTTCGTCTATATGGGTTATCAATTTCACAAGTCATATGAATACTGCGATTGCGGCGCTGGTCTTGCTCTCCAGCCACTGGGAAAATAAATAAAATCCGGTTCGGGACCAGTAGGCGGGAAGGAGGAAGCGAGCCGATGCCACCGACAAGTCAGGAAGTCAACATGATAAAGAGCATTGATATTACAGCCTGGCAAATATCGCAGAACGGTGATCATATAACATGGGGAAAGAATGAGTGGCACACAGTCCTAACGGGACTGTTGCCTAGGTGTGGGGCTTCTTCCCTTCTTGCAGTATCACTTCAGCATCTTTTTCATTCTGCGCGACCAACGGAGGAAGTCACGGGTGGGCCACGAAGCGGATTCGGATTAATCTGCCCCATCATAGGATCATTGGGAAACATGTGCAATGCGTTAAAAATACACTTAATTTGATAATTCGCATCCACCTCGAAATTCATTGATACATTCTTCACATACTCAAGCGTGGCCAGGGTTCCTGGATACCTCGGACACATGTGGGTAATCATGTCTTGCAAGGGGAAAGCACTAGCGATGTTTTCATTTCCAAGTGAGCGGTGAAACGAGCTACACCAGGTATGAGTAGGCAACTCAAAACATCGAGTATCAGAGGAACGAGAAGGGTACTGTAGGAACAAAGTACACACAGACCCAAAATGGAAAGAGTGAAGAGACCATACTTACCGATTATCACTCTAGAGCTCTATCCCCCAAGAGCGTTGATACATTCCGAAGCATTGCGTAGTTCTGGGTTCGGGTTGCAGTTTGATGGTGCAGATGTTGAGTAGCCTGGACGATGATGCTCCCATCCACGATGTATGGTGAAATCGAGGCACACATAGAGCGTTTGTAAGCGAAGGGATTTTTGGAGAACAAGACGGAAGGGCCTACATCGACGACAATAGTCAGTGTTATATCAAGACAAAGCTATTTTTTACCTTGCAACATCGAATAGCCCGAGGCAACAATCGCCTAACCAAAGTTTCGTTATGAACTGTGGACGATTGGTGTGATGACGAGCTTACTGTACACCTGATCCCCAGATGCCTCGAGCTACGCACTTTAGTCAAATACATGCAGGACATCTATCATCACCACGTGTGAGGAAACGCTGGGCATGCACGTATATTTTATAAGTAAAGTCTAGTGAGTGGAAGCAGGAAACATACCAAAATTAAAGCCATGATGCTTATGGCTCACAAATCCTTCGAAAAAGAGAAGAATTATGTACTTACTGGAGGAGGGATTTAAGAAAACCGGGCAAGAACATGGCACGATACTTACGTTGTCATGGATATTGTACATCGCACATTCCGCGGCTGCTGAGCGCCCATGCAAACTGTGTTCTTGCCTTTTGTTCTATATTGGCTCCGAGTCAATATTGGCTTAACACTGAATCGATCGAGGCGAAATTAAGGAGTCAAAGAATGTTATTGGTTGATGGATCACTCACCTATGCTTTTCGACGCGAGACTCATCATACAGGAAGGTGACGGGAAGGGGCCCCAGCTTGCGTGGCTGCTGTGCGAGTAGATCAGAGCAGATAAAGGGCCGAGTAAAACATCCACTTACGTTGAACTGGTTGAAGAACGCCAGTGAACGGCCATCATTGTACATGTGAAAGAATCCAAAACGAATCAGACTTTCCTTGACGTTGATTACGTCATACTGTTTATCAGACCTTGAACCGCGACGAATGTGTACCAATCTCCACCTATCTTGCAGTCACTTCTTGTGGCCGTTATATCCACCCTCATAACGTAGGCCCATCACCTCGTGGCAGCGCTTAGAGGTGACCATGAAGAGTCCATCTTCGAACTTCTGAGCAGAGGTTTGCGAAGAGGTTTGAATGGATTATGGGAAGGCAGTCAAACTTGCTGCTAGTGATATTGAAGACGTTAACCGTAACGGCACCCTGCTATGTACACTCTCATTCTATTCTTATGCGTTTTACTCTTACTAACACCAGACTTGTTGCTAGTTTAGATGTGCACGCCAGAATGGTAACTTGCAGCCCAGCGTACCAGTTGAGACTGCCGTTACACATTTCAGAGGACTTTCCTTTCTCCTACGATCTCGATTTGGAATTGCACAAAGTGAGTTCTCCCGTCGCCTCAGTCACGTTGGACGACCTGACCTTACTCCTTCTCAGCCCTCAACTCCATCGGTCTTTTTACGGCTCCACATGCAACTTGTCATTGAACCCACTTCCCCGATGCCCATACCAGCCTTACCAGTCTCACACAGCTAAATCCAAGTCAAATAACGCCTGCCCCTGCTTTACATAGGGTTAAGGTTAGGCTGACGCGGCCTTGATGGTCTTATCGATGAGCGCATCAAACGACATCGGGATGTGTTTGGGCCCGCAGCGGCTTAGAAAGCTTCATGTACCTCCTGCTATGCCGCTCTTGAACATATAGGCTACTGCTGGAATTGAGTTGCTGACACCACGCTCACACCTATCGCCTGCTCAACTCGGTACCCCTCCCCGTGCCACCCTAGATCGGACTTCCCGTGGGCATTTTAAGACCCTCCTTTTACGAGGGCAGGAATATGGAATATTTGGACTTCGAGGATTACCTGCCCAATGTCTTTACCGCGTCTTTCCACCCTTGCCACCCATGTCCACGTTCACACTCGACCATATACATCCTAATCCAACCAGATGATCTTAATTAATCAGACGGCCTCGGAGTTAAGCCTCGTCCGACATCACTTTGTAACTTCTTGAATCTCGAGGATCCTACATCCCAAATATCGGCGAAAGCCCTTCCGGCCACAGCAGAAAAATAAATACTTTCAGTATACAGTATGCTTTCCCTATTCAACACAAGTGCGATTTCTTGTTTTATTATCGACATCCTTGTAACCACTCTTCATAAGTAAAGGACATATACAATATAAAATGAAGATCTCCATGATTTCCTTCGAAGAGCCCAACGTTATGGCGCATCATGTTCATCACATCAGCATCACATCTTACAATCAAATTTTCAATTTTGTGATGGAGTATTTGGATACTCATACGGTGAGACAGAAAATGAAGCAACGTGCGTAGACTGATCTAACATCAGTACTCCTTTGCTCGATAGCCGGTAGGACCTTAACAGAAGATCAACAAACGGTGGACCCCAGTAGCACCACTCAGATGGTCAACACGATATAGCTTCCGCGTAGTAGCCGTGTAGTGTGGCTCTGACACGATTGCCAAACAAGTGACACGGACTTCCTCGAACTAATCCGGCTCCAACGAACGACAAAACACCTACGACATCCATCGTGAGGTATTTGGCCATTACCGTTTCATTGACTCCTCCATTGTAGACTGTAGCCGCCGTAAGACAGCAATCCTGCAAGTTCGATAGAAAGGCTTGCACACATGCGGTGAGATATTGGATAAGAGAAAGTTGAAGATTACAACCAGCCTTTTGAATTTTGGACCATCACGGTAGCCAACCAGCTCAGACGTTCTGGGTGTGGCGTGAAGCCTTTAACAATGGGCAGAAACACTCATGTAAGACGGTATGGAAATCGGTATCTCTGCCATGAATGTGATAAACGACTCGACATCTCAACGGAAACTTGTATTAGGGAAACCGAAGTGGTTGCATAAGATTACAGAGACTGATCAAGTCAAGAACAAAATGTTAATGGTACAGACCATCTCGGAGAATGTTCCACCATATGCAGAGAGCATGGACAGCATGGTATCTTGCCTTTGGTTGGCCCAGGCTTATCGATGGCCAATCGATCATCAACAACATAGGTGTGTAATTTGTTCAATACATCAACAACCATATTGTACAGCATCCCGACAAGCTCAGATTGCCGCATTGTCACGGTTGTTCAGGGCCCTACGGCCCAGGCCCTGCATTGTCAGACGGAACCTTCTATCCATTTGAAACGGCGCCTCTCGTAGCACCCAAGTGACCGAAGATATGTATCGGTATTATTTCCTTGGGGGTATCACGTTTCACAAATGGCATGGTCGCTCCCGATATTTGAAGCAGATTGAAATCTGGCTGGAAAGAAAGCTGCTTTGGTCCGCGTGTGAAGGTAAAGTGGTAATTGGGGTTTGTGTCGACAGCCTCCTATATATCTGCGATTAACCATAACAAAAATGATCGGTAAATGGCTAGGTGTGTGACTGATGGCGGTTCTAGAAGAGTGGCGGAGGTCGAGTTGGACAGATTCTTTAGGGAAATCAAGGCTCGTGTCATAAAAATAAGGAAACAAATGGGAGGGCAGATTATCCGATATGTAATCTGATGGATAATTTTTATGCAGGCTTCCAGCCATATGGTGTCGAAGTTGCAGTTACGCAACTGACGGCGCTTGAATAGGTCATTGGTAGGAGGCG
>JABCKU010000271.1:0-17663 GCA_018221655.1 Myochromella boudieri | reverse complement strand
GTCCTGGGCCCCTGGGGAATATCCACGACCGGTTGTGGTCCGGTCCTGCCAAAAATGGCAAAAAAACCGGACCGGACTTTTAATCACTAGGTAAGGCTGACCGTGCACATATTAGTATAGTTACATATCCTAATATATCTTTGGATCCCTCTCACTAGTGTCTGTAAGCCATTCACACAACTTGGAGGTCACCCTTACATTATGAATTGTGCTGATCCAATTTCCCGCCGCATTTGGATCAACAAGGTCATCATCTTCCAATTTGTTTTGAGCTCCCATTGGAGCTTTGTGAATTTCTAATATTATGTACCATGTAATCTGTCTTAATTCGTCGGCTTCTTCCGACTGTAAGGGGAACCTCCAAGACCTCTCCCTTTCAAGTCCAGTTGATCAATCGATTACGTAATCGACGATCAATTCCATATATTGATTTGACATTGATCAATCAATCGATTGTCGATTGTCGATCAATCAATTATTGATTCTGTAGATACTTTCTATTCTTAGACACTCATTCACAGTCTCGTGACCTACCATTCATTTCACATATCCTTATTCAGGCCACGTATACCTACACCCTGCCCTCAAGTAGACCATAGTACAAATAGTAGATTCTCCTAGCAGAGCGCGACCCTTACTCTTGTTCTCTTTGGATCACCCTCTGCTAGGTAAGGACTCACCTAATAGATAGTATAGTACTGTTAATAATAATACTTTGGATCACCCTCTGCTAGTGTTTGCAAGTAGTTGTGCACACTTGGAGGTCGCCCTTACACCGACAGTGTTTGTGCAGGTAATTATCCTATTGTTGTAATCGTTTCACATTTTCATCTATCATATGGTAGGAGAAAGGAGTTGAAGATCTAACACCAACAACATCACGGCATACACCACACTCACTTGTCACATTTGAGCACATGTCAATTCTTCGTGCTCATCTTGATCTATCAAATACACGCAACACTGCCATTTGGGCCGTTGCGACTATAGCATTCAGAGATTGCTGCCGTTTGGGTGAATTGCTAATAGATTCATCTCCTTCATTCACACTGCAATTTATGTCTCTCAAAATTGTCCTCTTGTTCATGACTCTGCAATCAATGGACATTTGTTTATAAAGTTCAAAATTCCTTACTCCAAAACTTGGAAACATCAAGGTGACTAGATCATTTCCTTCGATTCCAAAGATCACGTCAATTCCATATCTGCCATGGAACACCACCTTGCCGTCAACCCTAACATCCCACTATATGCCCCTCTATTTGCATTCAAAACCACTTCAGGTTGGTCCCCTCTCACTCGAAGCATTTTCATATGTCGTTGCAACCACATTTGGTCAGCTGCAGGTGTCGAAAACATTCTGGGACATGGTTTCTGCATCAGTGGAGCAACACATCTACTGATGTGTGGTGTCAAACCTATAATTGTCATGAAAATAGGCCGTTGGAGTTCAACGGCATTTCTGCATTATTGGCAAAAAATAGAGTACTTCATGCCTCTCTTTCTACATGACATGTCTCCAACGTACTTATCCATCAAGCAGGCCATTGAACGTATTGGTAATATATAATATACTTACTTTTTGCACTTTTACATGGGGGTGTATGATCCCTGAGAGGATGCATCCTGTCTGCTTGTGAACTCGCTCTGATGTGGGCAGAGTCTGCATTCTCAAGGATTGAGGTGGAGGCTGAACCTCCCTCTTCTTCCCCATATTGATTGTCTGTGCACAAAGCAGAAGTCAGCTAGAAAGGAGCCTTGCAAGCTGGCAAGTGAGGCTCTGAGAGGCTGACAAAGCGAGGGCACAAGTCACGGCTGTCACATTGATCTCATCCGTTGTGTTTGAACATCCTTTCACGGCGGCCCTTGCTTTGCCAGCTTGTTTTCGCTACCCACCCACCCATCCCTAAGCACAATCCTCTTGGGCAGTCTGCATTCTCAAGGATTGCCCTTACAAAGGCAGAGGCTGAACCTCCCTCTTCTTTCCCATATTGATTGTCTGTGCACAAAGCAGAAGTCAGAAAAAATGGTGGGTGTCAGGATTAAAGAACAAGCTTATATAAACATAAGGACTGTAATTGTGATGTGGAACTTTTATCAAGTTTTGATTGAATTGAAGAAATTGATAGTTGAAAGCTGAAAATCAAAAATCAAAAATCAAAAGTCGAAAGTTTAGATTAGAAATGCTGAAAAAAGAGTTGAAAAAGTTGAATAGTTAGGCCAATTCAGTTGGTCTTCAGATAGCAGTCTCATCAACACATAGGTAGGAAGCTGCCAAAACCCATAGCTTTGGGTGTCCACAGAAGAGTATGGGTTAAGAGAAATTTGACTGTATCAAAATATTTCATCTCTGCATAGTTTAGAGTGCATAAATTCAGACTGATAATTGTATACATAACCTTGAAGCTTTCTGAAAGCCTGAGTTCCCAAGTGCCAGACTTTCACTGAGATTAACTTAAGTTTGAAAAACTTAGTACCTGATTTGGCTGCTCATATAACCCACTTGAAGAGGCAAAAGCTTTGGAAGTACCAAACTCACCATATTTCTCATTCCTCGGGCAAGCATGACGGCTCTGATTGGTTTTATTGATTGACTGGAAAATATGTAGGTGATGCTATAGGCTGCGGTGTAGTCATTTTTCACAAACAAAATCAAATTTTTTGAGATTAGATTTGACACAAAGACTCCGAAACTTATTTTTGGATTTGGTCCAATTGATTACCTGACCAAATCGCACGACTCTTGCTTGCTTCTTTTTCTCGACGTTAACGCAAGGACTGCAAGGAGTAAACCTGTCTAGCTGTTATGGCTACAAATATCACATTCCACTCAGGTTGATCCCCCTTTTCCTAACAATATGCAGCTCCTGCCTAAAGAGAATTTGATATAACAGGCTCAGTCACTGCCACAGAACGCGTAGAGCTTCTTAAACAAAGAGGCGTCACGATATGGCTGACTGGACTCAGCGCCAGTGGCAAGGTCTGCTCGCATGCGTATAAATTACTTTGTGGTGAAGAATTGATCCATGCATCTCTCCATGTAGTCCACAATTGCTTGTGCCTTGGAGCAACATCTTTTGCATTTGCATAAATTCGTTTACCGTTTGGATGGCGATAACATTAGATTCGGTCTTAATAAGGATCTTGGTTTCGATGAGAAATCTAGGAACGAAAACATTCGAAGAGTAGGCGAGGTGTGTGGTACAATGTGTCCGTCTTGTGTGCCTTTCGGTTGCTATAAATCTTCTTCCAGGTCTCTAAACTTTTTGCTGATTCTTCCTGCATTGTTATCACCGCATTTATATCCCCTTACCTCGTCGATCGAGCTGTTGCCCGCGACGTGCACCAAAAGGCGGGATTACCTTTTATTGAGGTTTATGTTGACGCCCCTCTCCATGTTGTGGAGGAGAGGGATCCGAAAGGTCTATACAAAAAGGCTAGAGCGGGAGAGATCAAAGGTACTAAAAATTTATTCACTTGTCGGTTTCGTTCCGTTTACCTACCCATGCCTTAGAATTCACCGGAATATCTGCACCATATGAGGCACCCGAACAGCCAGAAATACATATCATGACCCATGAAGTGAATGTTACAGAAAGCGTCCGTGTTATCACGGATTACCTTATCAAACATCAATACATTTCCTGAGGATTGCCCCAGCTCCGTAATCTCAGAGAGAATATACTACTTGTAGATATCTCGTTAGGAGCTGTCATAATGTCTCTCACCCACATATATATATCGCTTATCAGGCACTTGAGTAATTCATGATTCAACAGGTACATCCGTTATTCCACTACGATGGCGTCGAAGTCCTGGTGTAACCTGCTCGTCACCGAAGTCGCTTAGCCCTTCATGCTCTTCTTCGATAGTATCAGTGGTGGCCATGTCCACCATTTCGCTCAACCCTACTTTAACCACAGTTAACCATTGTGCAAGGTCATCAACCGCCCTAGTAAGTTCTGCATACATGTTGTCCCCATTTATCAGTTTGTGATAATCGAAGGGCCGTATAGGTGGACCAGGGAGTGGCGTGGTTGAGGCTGATATTCCCTGGGAGATTTGACGTGTATGTGTGTTTCCGCGATCGGCCAAGGATGCACTCAGTGGAGGTTCTGTCGTGGTCCGGCGCAAAGGCGGAGGTGACTGTGATCGTGGTAACCCTAGCGAAAGGGAAGAAGCTGCTGAGCCCGCGCCGTCACGCGAGGTTAGCTGGTGCGTGTGGAACTCCGTGTTGTTGCTCACGGCCAATGTCCCGAGAGAACTTGGTGAGGGTAGGAAATTGCGAGCATTATAAACTGCTACTGATGGGGACGGTGGTAAAAGGTCTGACATCCCTAGATGGTGTTCAGATGTAAGGGAAGGAATCTACGATTGTTCAGTGCGCTAATACCAATCTCGCAAAGATAAAGTCGTTTCACCTTCAAAACGTCCTTGAGTCCAGGTGTCATGAGATTATTATTATTGCTCTGACTGGTATCACTGCTGCTTCTTGTCCGTTCTGCTGAAGTGAACAGTTTCAAAGCGGCTGTCATTTGTGCCATGTCGTCTGTCAACCCTCTCCGAGTGAACGCTGCTGTTGTAGGAGGAGCCTCAGGCAGCGTCGTTGCTGATCTGGTTCGGGAGATGGAAGGCGGCAACATTGGGCTGGGTGCAGGTACGCGCCGTGCTGAGGCAGTTGTATCTAGAGAATATGTTGCTTGATGAATACTGTGTGGGTTCGGTGGTAAGCCATTCAACATTCTTTGTGGTGGTGGCATCAGAGAAATGCCTCCGGGATGTGAGAATGGTAGGGAGGGAGGAAACTGAAAGGCAGACGGAGACGCCAAGTCGAGATCCGCTCGCCCATTGCGGCGTGGACCAAGTGCTTCACCGGTGCTCTGTGATCGTTTTCGAATAATTAAGGAATGATCTGAGTGTCCATGCTCCTCGGCAAATGATGGAACGCCCGGAGTAATGGTGGAAGATGGACTCGTATCAATGACGTTCCCTTCATCTGAGGGGGGTGAAACGAGATCTGCCAGAGGTATCCCACGATTTGTACGAGTACGCGATTCATAGTAAACGGGTTTATTCACCGAGTCTGCGAAGGGATCCGACAAGAAGACCTCAGGGGACGGGCTGGAAGGTATACGAGGAGACGCTGTCGATTTGGAATCAAGTGGGGAGTAGGTGGCAGCCTCGTCATCTGATCCCGGGACGCTAGAAGAGAGTTTTGAACGTGCACGAGACATAGCTCGTGGTGGGTAGACGAAACTAGTCTGTTTCACGGTAAGTTCCTCTCCGGCCGACTCCAAAATTGGAGCTTTCTTGACAGGTACTCGCTCTCTTGCAGGAGATGACGATGCCGATGGAGGTATGGAACTCGAGGGACTCGGAGTGCCAGTGATCGAAGGAATCGGGAAAGCGAGCGGTCTCAAATTTTCATGCTGGGTGTATTCATCTTCGAAGAGAGCGCGGAGAGACGACGGAAGCGCTGATGATTGGGGAGACCGGATAGTAGGATGTGTTGTTTGGCTTCCACTTTCAGAATCAAAAATTTCATTTTCGTAGGCTTGTTGTTGAAACGAACGACCGCGGACGGTCTCAAATTCCCACTGATTTTCGTTCTCCACGTCAATTTGCAAGAGACTACAATCCGCAGTGTTAGAAAAGAATTATCTGGATACAGAAGGGGTTGTTGCAGGGCGTACTCTCGTTCTTCTTCTTCCTCCCAGTCTAACGGTTCAGCAAGGCTTGCTCTTTTGGCTGCCTGTTCGAAGCGTAGAACGAGTTCCTTCAAAAGTGAAACGTTGACTTTAACCACAGACTTGATCCATTTTGATTTACTGAGCTCATCCGCTGGGAGTCGCTGTCAAGATATAAATACAAATCATATGACCTCGTAAGAGATATATACCTCGGTTGGGTTTTCTCTCAGGCACATCGTCAGGAAGTCTCGCAGGTCTTTTGAGGCTTCAGTGTCTTGTAAGCGTGGCGGCTTTGCCTTCGGTATGAGATCCATAACCTTAATGTTTTCTAGAGTATTATGGGGTGGGCTGCCTTTGATCATCTCATACACCAGAATACCAAGACTCCAGATATCAGCTTTGGTGTCATAAATAGGTAGAGTCTGCAGAAGCTCTGGGGCCATCCAGTGGGGTGTCCCAGTCAGAGTATTTCGTTTGCTGGACGAAGTGGCGAGAAGGGCAGAAACACCAAAATCGCAGATGACTACCTTTCCTGTGGCAGTCACTAGTATATTAGCAGCCTTGATATCTCTGTGGATCACCGGGACCTTGTGGAGGTAGCTGAGACCAATAAGGACTTCCCTGATGATGACGGAGACATATTTCTCCTCAAGACATCCGTTCCTCGAGGCTTTCATGAGTGACAACGCACTCCCACCCTGAGCAAATTCCATCACAATCCATACACGTGGGCCGTCCATGTAGCACCCATAGTATTTAGTCACGTTGGGTGCGTCTCGAAGTTGAGATAGTAAAGCAACCTCTCGCTGGATATCGCCGACGTCGTCAGAGCCTGATTTATCGTCAAGGTTGATGATCTTCAAGGCAACGATGTTCCCGGTGGGTATGTGCTCCCCTTTGTGAACTGATCCATAGGCGCCCTTACCAATAGTCTCGATGCGTCTATAGAGCTGATGTACCGACGGTTGCACTGAGGGTTGGGTCGCCGCCATGCATGAGCCCAGATTTACAAATGCACGTGACCAGTTGACCATATGAATATTAATATTATTAATATATTATCTGATTCAGATCACTGCACGAATCGTTGTGGCGGAATCTGATTATCTGGTAGATATACCTTTATTATCATGGACATTGACCGCGAGTCTGTCGATCTCGTCAAACGCGAGTTTCTCGGCGTCCTTTTGGCTGGATTCGGCAACGAGTAACTTCACTCCCCTACGATATATTTGCTTGGCTTACATCTCTTCAGGCTACTTCCACTAACGAGTAATCATGGCGATGAGCCATGTCCGAAAGCTCTTCTTCCAGTCGCAAACAAGCCTATGATTGATTACGCCCTGTCGTGGATAGAGCAGGCTGGTATAAAAGGTAGCATGCCTTCTCTTTGGATTTTTTGAAATTGACTCTACTGCCCGACAAGATGTACTGTTAATCTGTCCTTCAGTCCACCGACCCGCTATATACCATCACTTACATTCTGGCGCTTCTGTTTCGCCCTCCTCATTGCACATAGACCTACAAACCTTTGATGAATCTCAGGATACAAGTGTTGGAACATGTACCCTGCTCCGTCACTTCTCTAGCCGTATCACAGAAGACTTTGTTATCGTACCTTGCGATTTTATTCCCTCCCCATTTCTACCTCTGAATGCCCTGCTCAACAAATTTCGAGCCGACGCTATAGCCGATGGATCGATCGCGACAACTTGCTGGTTTGCTGACCAAAAGCCAGACAAGAGTGCCTTTCCAGAAGAGTGGGGGCTTCATCCTCAAACCTCCACCATTGTGTGGGATGAAGCGTCTGGAACTCTTCTACATATTGATACGTCGGATGACCAGGACAAGAATTCAGAAGAGATCGAATTACGCATGGGCTTATTGTCCCGGTTTGTTTTTTCGTTCTATTTTTCTCTCCAGCTTATCAGACAAACACCAGATATCCTCGAACCAAGCTTTCGTCAAATTTCCGAGACTCTCATGTATATGTCTGTCGACGGTCGGTCTTGGACGCACTCCACGAAAAACGCCACTTCGATTCATTCCGTGAAGAATTTCTACCATGGCTCCTCAAAGCACAATATCAGCGTACACGAATAAGAAAATACGGGAAGTGTATGTTGTTGAGTGTCTTCTTCCCACCTCATTTTCTCACTCTGGGTAGATCTAAACCCGATCACGAATGCCACGTCACAGGCACTTGCACTTAAACACTCAACGATGTCGAAATATCCAACTGATCTTGATAGTATGTACGGGTCGGTTATATCCACAGATCCCTCTGTGTCTGTCCCACCGTCTCCAACGAAGGGTGATGGTAATTACATGGGATCTAACAGTTTTAGGGTTGGAGTTATCATTCATCGTGCCAGTGCTGGATTCGCTATTCGCGTTAACACTATTCCCAATTTCCTTGAAATCAATAGACGAGTAAGTAATCTTTTCACCTCCCTGTGTAGCATCTCTTAACTAGTCACCTAGCTTCTTGCACAAGTAACCTATAGTTTACCGACAGAACCTAAGGACCGGTCTCTAATTGACCAAAGGGCCCAGATATCGACTGATACTATTATTGGAGGCTCGACGCAGGTATTAGAACGGACGAACATAAAAAAGTCGATCATTGGGCGCCATTGCGTGATAGGGAAGATGGCGAAAATTGTCGGATGTATTTTGATGGACCATTGTGTAGTAGACGACGGGTATGTTTGTTCAAATTACTCTGGTGTTTAGAAGACATGAAATCCTATAGAGCAAAACTTGATGGATGCATATTGGGGAAGAATACAAAGATTGGGTCTAGGGCTGAATTATCGAGATGCGTTACTCAAGCCGGATATGAAGTCTCCGCTGGAGGTGAGTGGCAGCGGATTCCCATTCCCTTTTAGGCGCTGACCCATATTCCTATTGCTGTGCAGAAATTGTGAAGGGTGAAAAGTTGGATGTGTCAGACTGGATGGCTCCTTCGGACGAGAATGGGGACGATGGTCCAGGCGACGAAGAAACGGAAGACGAGAGTGACGACTAACTATCAATAATAACACTATAATAATACCATAATAGCAGTAGTAGTAAGTACAAGATTTACGTGATCATGGGTAAGCACGTGGAGCTGCCATTAATGATGTTGAAGTTGTGTTGAATCACTATGTCTGCAACTCCTGGTAAACCTCGACAGTCTGGAATACCTGGACCTGGGCGAGTGAGCGGAATTCCCACTCCTGGTCGATCTCGAGCATCTTCAACCGTTGTTCAGCAGAATGCATCTCAGCCCGATGTTGAATACATGTCTCGCGCTTTCGCAGAAGCCATAAAGGCAAACGACCCCTCACAGCACCGTTCTACATATATCAGTAGTGCTTCGTCTACATCACTCTCCCCGCAGTCAGCTTCTATATCTCAATCCGGCCGTCGATCTGTTACCGGCCGCCCATCTTCCTCTGCCTCGACGTCTTCTACATCGAGCTTTATGTATTCTAAAGAACAAACAAAGACACCCGCGTCTATACGGCCATCCAGTCGGCATTCAGACGCCACTGCTAAGAGTGCGGCACGAACTTATGATATCGGAGATAATGTGAGAATTGAATCTCTTGGGTACGAGGGCACTGTAAAGTATGTAGGGGAAATTGAAGGAAAGCCGGGCCTCTGGGCAGGTGTACAATTGGGTGGAGGATTTACAGGGAAGGGAAAAAATAATGGAAGTGTGAACGGGTAAGCTACTTTCATTTATCTTGGTGGGATTTTTGTGACCTCTTTTTTTCGAATGACTTTCAGTGTACAGTATTTTACTTGCCCAGACAAATGTGGTGTTTTCGTTGCGACGACAAAATTATCTCCTCCGACAGTTGGAATAGGTGCTATTCATCGACCGTCTTCTGTGGCATCCTCTCGTGGAGGGCGCATAACGCCGGCTCTGTCGGGACGAATTACCCCTTCTAGTTCCACGTCCATAACGGGATCTCGCACTTCAACATCGACCTCTCTATTTAATGGTCGTGTAACACCCTCTACCAGTGGGCGGGTGACACCTGCCATTTCTTCGGGGCGTGCCACACCCGGCGTCACCCCAGCCTCACGCGTTCGTCGCCCTCTAGCAAAATCAACAGCTTCTAAACCTGAATCTGCAGTTCCTTTGGAGAAATTCACTGCTGGATCGAGAGCTTCTATGTATATGTCCATGACAGCTAAACAACTTAGTTCTCGTGATTCTGCATCTACAAGCCCAATTCCGCGGCGTATCGCTGATCTAGAAAGCCCTACGCGTTCACATTCTTCGCTATATAACAATCCACGAAATACCGCTTCTCCAACCCGCCCCACTGGATCACCTTTCACGACACCAAAACCTAGTCTTAGTGGCCGTACATCGGGTATTGGTGGCGTTACATCTAAAAATCGGCCCTCCCTAAGTACACCACGAGCTCGGATACCCAGCGCTATTGCAATGCCTCCGCCCGTTTCGCCCATGTCGTCTCGCTCACTTTCTTTGAACGATCGTCCTATCAATGACGCCACCGATAATTCAGGGCTAGATATCCATGGGAGGGGTCAAGAAAGAAGCCATCAACGGGGCGCAGGTGACACGATAACCTTGTTAACTCGTCCAGAATCGGTTGCATCCGTTCGATCATCCATAGCTGATGATCGCGCCCACATAGAACAGCCTCAATCTCATATTGACGGTCTTGAGCGCGATAAAGGGGATTTCCATATACCTGACATCAATATGGACCATCTTCTTGAGTTGCAGACTGCTCACCAGGAGCGAGATGATGCGATTTCCAGGATTGTAGCTCTTGAAGCTTCTCTTGCTAAATCGAAAGGCGACCTTGAAGAGCACAGAGCGCTTCTCAGATCGTTAGAAGAAGACCAAGAACGTATTGTCTCGGCTCTGGAAGCTGAAAATAAGGCCAAGGAAAGTGGCTTTGTTACCCTCCAGGTAGAGATGTACGCAGAGTCCGCCGCAGCTGAAGAGCTTCGACTCAACCTGGCCAACCAGGAGGCGATAAACCAACAGAAAGAAGTACTTCTCAGCTCCAAGGAGAAATTCATATCTTCGTTAGAGTTGAAGATAGCAGCGGTTACCAAGGAATTAAACGAAGAAAAGATTGAGCTTGGGTCACAAATTGAAGAGTTGCGTTCAGCTGGCCAGGTAAGTGCTCTACTTTGATAGGTACAGGTGGTGTTGAGCGCGCTTTGTACACGCTCAGGAAACCATAGCCCTGTATGAAGAACGCCTTAGTGCGGCCGACAGCCAGCGTTGGGATTTTGAGCATAAAATCACCGCACTGGAAACTCGACTTCAAAATGCTCAGAAAACTGTTTCCCCTGCACCTGCACCATTTTCTGGTTCATCTGCAGCTGAAATTGATAACGAAACTCTTCGAGAGCAGTTAGTTCACCTTCAGCGCAAGATCTCTACAATGGAGGATACCATTGAAGATGTTCAGGCCACAGCTGAGAGGGAGGAAGTAGCAATGCGTGGGCGAATCAAACGCTTGAAAGATAAAGAAGATACAATGAGGAAAGAGCTGAGTGATGGTCGTAAGGAGGTCGAGCGAATGTTAAAATCTGAGGCCAATGCCAGGAGTCGGGTAGAAGAGATTGAAGAAGCTCTGAGGGAGAGTACTGTCGCCCTCGAGAATGCTCGAGCAGAAGTGGAAGGTCTTCGAGCAGAGCTAGCGGCAAGTCTTAATATATCGTTGTACAGGTTTTGATATTCACGCGCAGGCAGAATCTCGACGGCTTAGTCGCCAACAGTTCCGGTGGTGACTTGTCCTCCCGTGTAGCTGAAGCTGCTCATCGTGCAGCGAACGAGAAATCACAATATATAGAAGAGATAGCGCAGCTACAGCAGAAGATTGAGCAGCATCGTCTCGAACAAACAGCCCCCAAAGGATATTCGTCTGTCCAGACTTCTGAGCTCATCCGGGAGAACACTTTAGTACGTGTATAACGCTTTCCTTAATTCTGGTATTTATTTTTATTACAGCTCAAAGAGAAGCTTAGTGATCAAGAGACAAAGTTGAATGCACTCTTGCAATCGTTGGATGAAACATCTCGAGAGCTTGAATCCCTGAAAAAAAAAAGTAATAGAGATGCTAGCATCAACAACGGTCTACAAGATGGCCTACGACCGGTCCCATCATCTCCCTCATCTAAACATGACTTGTCTACCGCTAGGGAGGAGATCACGGGACTCAAGTATAATTCCTTCGCGGTCGCAATTGCGGTGTTTCTTATTGTTTTGGTTCTCTAGGCACATCATACAGGAGCTTCAGAAAGAGAACGTCGCAGCTCTCCAGAGGATCAAGCTATTGGAATCCGACAATGAATTGTTGTTGACAGAGGTAAATCAACTCCGACAAGTGCGTAGGAGATGTTTGGTACTTGGATGGACCGAGTTTACTGATCTCTTTGAGAAGGAAGTGCATATTCTTGAGGACAACCTTGACAAGAGCTTAGACCAGGAAGAAACTCCTGTAAATGGCTCTCATGAAGAATCTCCCTCGATATTGAGAGAGCAGAAGACTCGGCTTGAGGTACGTTAGTTTTCAATATGCTCAATTTTTGAGCAGTGGGAGTTCAAGAGAGGTTTCAGTTGGATCAGGAACAACTACGGAAGCGACTTGTGGACACTGAAATGAAGACTGCAAGAACGATTCATGACGTATGTGCCCAGCCGCTGACTTCTGAGTTAGTTTCTAAGCCCATCACCCATAGCTCAACAAAGAGATCAGTGAACTAGAAGCCCTGGTGGAGTCCAAGGTATGACGAAAGGCATTATATAGTGTTGGCGTTAACCAATAGTTTAGATATACCGCGAAGATGAGCTAGAGCAGGAACTGGAACGACTGCGGGAGAAGTTGGCGCGACAGCACAGAAAGTCGTCGAAGAGCAGCACCGATACTCTTGATGGACGAGGCACGGTGGGAGGCAGGCAAGAGGAGCCAGTGTGTGAAATCTGCGAGCGACCAGGGCACGATATATTCAGCTGCGCTGTGCTTAACAAGGATGCACCAGTGAGCCTGCGCAGGCCGACAGAGGAGTTGTATTGCGAGGAGTGTGAGAGCCGCGGCCATCTTGCAGCGGACTGTCCTCATTCTTTGGATGTTTTCTAGTCATGTACAATGGAGTCCAAATTAATTTTAATGACGACCCACACGATGACGGTGGTGACGTCACCGCCGACATGGAACATATATATAAGACGGTCTTAGCAGAAACAAGCCTACATCTCGTCCCCCATGTCCTACGCTTCTGTTGCCGCAACCAATGCTCCGCCGCCTTCAGAACAGGTAGGTGCCCCTCCCTCGCCGTCGTCCACCTCGTCCTAATTAGGTTCAGCCCCATCCAGACCCTGCTCTCCTCAACACGACCCCACCTTCTGCATCCAATGTTGTTGACGACGTAGCTAAACTTAACGTCGTATCTCCCGAGTACAGGGCCAATCCTGCCACTCTCACTTCCGAAGCGCGCCGCCATATCTATGGCGACGACGACGACGACGACCCAAATCCGCCCAGGAAACCAAGCAAGGCAAACCGGCATCTAAGAGAGGTCGAGGCTGAAGGTCTCTACATCTGGGAGGTTGCAAGACACTTCCTTTTCCGCCCAGGCGTTGCTGGAGGCCTCGTTGGTCTTGGTATTTTTCTTTACCATTCCAATTTCTATATCTTCTCACGAGCAAGAATAGTCAATCTTGGTTTCCTCGCAGGTGCGGGTCGAGCATTCTATACCCAACCACATCTTCGGAGGGACAGGGCTACAGTATCGTCCACTGTCGCTGTGGCCTTTGCACTACTTTCTATAGAAGGATATGCTGCTGAAAAGTATCGTAAGACTCCCCGAGGGCAGGAGGAAGAACGTCGTGCAAAGGCTGAGGGCACGCTGATATACAGGCATCTACGCGAGCAAATTCTTCGACCTGGGGTGCTTGGGGGCATCGTTGGGTTGGGTAAGTTGTGAAGTTTTGTGATCGGCTGTGGGCTGATTGCAAGGTTATACAGTGAACACAGTACTTCTGGGAACTGTGGGTTACTTGTCATATATGCATTGGGATAGGCCTACATGGGACAGGCGTTTGGTTTTTGCTGTATCCGTTGGGGTGTTGACGTTGTGGGGTGGAGAAGGTTACTTGGCCAGCCTGTCCAATTAGCAAACAATTATTTTATGTATTATTATTATAATTGATGGCTTCGTTTTCGGACTTTTCCGAAAAACTAAAATTTGTCCTCCTACCGCCACAATGTCCCGATTCTTTAGGCAAGCTGGCGATTCGGACTCTGACACCGAGTCCTCCGACGATGAATCCATGTCCAGTGGTGCCGAGGACGTTCCTCAGCGCCCTCCGGTGGTCGCATCAAAACCAGCTGCAGGATCCATGTCTCGATTCCTCAAAACCGCTGGTTCTGGCTCCAGTGATTCTGATTCAGACGAAGAGAGTGACAGCGATAGCGACGATGATGCACTTCCCCGGCGAAAAGGGCTTCCCACTGTTGATGATTCTGATGAGGAGGAGAGTGAGGCTGATACCACAGGAGTACGCATCAAGAGTGCTTCCGAGAGGCGGTTAGATGAGATGAAAGCTACGGGAAAGGTCATGGAAAATGGCTTGAAAATCAACGACTGGGTTGCTATTTCGAACGGTAGTTACCTTCTTGCGCCATTTTTATTCAAATTCTTTACCAACTGCCCAACTAGAGTTTGATAAACTGGCTCGTATGGTTCAAAGGCAGCAGAACGTTTCTGAACCAATCCCTCCCTTTTATGTTCAAACGCTCGTTGACCTGGAGGGCTCTCTCAATACCGCAGCTGCGAAAGAGAAGGAAGCAAAGAAGAAAATGAATGCAACTAATGCCAAGGCGCTGACAGCGGTCAAGCAAAAGGTAAAGAAGGCCCTCAAAGAATATGAAGTAGAAGTGAAAAAATACCAAGATGTAAGTCTTATGGTATTCAGTCTTCGGTCATGTGAGGTGCCAAACTAGCTTTAGGACCCCGAGGCATTCGAGCGCGAATACACAGCGGTTGTTGCGCCAGAACCAATTCCTTCCAACAAACGGCCTACAAGACTTGGGGACGAAACTGAAGCGGATGACTTTACGACTGTCGGCAAGGGGGGAAAAGCTATGCAGTTCACCGCCGAAGGTATCTTCAAAAATTTACAAGCCGTACAAGAGGCGCGTGGTAAGAAGGTAAGCTCCTGTGCGCTCTCTATCTATCCTTTCCTTAAATAAATGCCTTGGCTAGAATACCGACCGCGCTGAGCAAATCCGCATCCTTGAGAAATTGCTCGAAGTTGCTGTTACTTCGTATCAGCGTATCCGCGTCCTCCTCGCACTCATCTCATCGCGGTTTGATTACAATTCATCTGTGGCCACCCATATGCCTATAGAACTCTGGCTCAATGCTCAGCGTGAGGTAGATCAACTTGTATCTATCGTCGCGTCGGACGGCAATTATTCCATCCAAGAAGTGACGGACGACTATGACGAATTGACGGAGAGGTCACCTGCAACAGAGGGCGGTGTAGTCCGTATTCGTGGCAGTATCATCAGCTTCGTCGATCGATTGGATGATGAATTCACAAGAAGTTTGCAAAATATTGACCCTCATGGTACGGAGTATGTTGATCGGCTCAAGGATGAAAAAGTGCTTTACTGCACCATATGCCGCGCGCAGGCCTTCTACGAGAAGACCAAACAGGATGAACCCCTGGGTCGTGTCATTATGCGACGCCTTGAGCACATCTATTCTAAGGTGAAAAGCAGACTTGCACATGTTTAAAACTATATAACCAGTCTGATTTTTTTTGGCATAGCCTAATGCAGTGGTACAAGCGCTAGAGGCGGCTGTAGACTCATCGCAAATTACACCTTGCATGATGCTCTCTGTTCAGGGGACGACGACTGCCCTCATTCACTCTCTTTGTGTCTATCTATACAAATCTGGCAATTCCCTTCTAAGGACCCGTGCAATGCTCAGTCACATTTACCACCACGCATTACACAATGATTTCCACACAGCTCGTGATATGTTGCTCATGTCGCACCTACAAGAATCCATCCATTCCGCCGATGTTGCCACGCAAATATTATATAATCGTACCGTCGTTCAGCTCGGCCTGTGTGCATTTCGTTCAGGACTTATCAAAGAAGCCCAGGCTACACTGCAAGACATTTTTACTACGCAGCGTGTCAAAGAACTTCTCGCACAAGGAGTACATCAGCAACGTTTCCAGGTCCTAACGCCGGAGCAGGAAAAGGCTGAGAAACAGCGCCAATTACCATTCCATATGCACATCAACACAGAGCTCCTAGAGGCCGCATTCTTGGTATCGAGCATGCTTGTCGAGATACCACTTCTCGCCAGCATTGATTCGGAGGAATTGAAGCGTAAGGCGATATCAAAGCCGTTCCGCCGCCTCCTTGACTTCGCTGACCGTCAGGTCTTCACCGGCCCCCCTGAAAGCACTCGTGATCATATCATGCAAGCGAGTAAAGCGTTGCAGGATGGTGAATGGGAGCAGTGTCGTGACCTTATACAAAGCATCAAAATTTGGAGCTTGATGCCCGAGGCTGCGACCGTCAAAGAAATGCTAGCCAAGTACGCCTCTCATCTTACTAAAGCCTATTATTTTCTAACATACGTATCTTGTTGGAAGGCGGATACAAGAACAAGGTCTCCGTACCTACCTCTTCACGTACGCGCCCCACTACAGCACCCTCTCTATTTCGCTGCTCTCTCGCACTTTCTCCCTTCCAGTCCGTACAGTAACCTCAATTGTTTCCAAAATGATTTGGAATGAGGAGCTTTCCGCCTCTCTCGATCAGTCTGGGGATGTCGTTGTGTTCCATCGCATCGAGCTCTCCCGCACTCAACAACTGGCATTAACCGTAGCAGAAAAGGTTGCCGTTATGGTCGATCAGAGTGAAAAGGCGCTGGATGTGAAGATGGGTGGCACAGGTGGCTGGGGTGATAGAGCCGATGGAGCTAAAGGCGATAAACGTGGCGAGCAGGCACAGGAGCGTAGAGGGCGTGGCGAAAGGACGAGAGGTGCTCGTGGTAAGCCTTGTTCTACACTTTTCTGATCTCTAACGTTGATGTTGTTCGCCATTAGGTGGAACGCGTGGTGGTCGTGGTGGTCGCTTTTCTCAAGGCCTTGGCCAAGCTTCACAGAGAACTTGATAATATCTTTTGCTAGTGACTGTTCGGAACCAAATATATTACTTGCGTTGCAAGTCTTCCTAATCAAATGTACTAAGGCAATCAATCTTTCCCCGACTCTCTTACGTAAGGAGGAGGGAGGGTTTTGTCGACCTCGAACGCAGGCTCCTAAAACCAGCATGCTCGTCCGTTCGATTTCGCAATCCGACAGGCCACGCAGTGTAATCTAATCTGACAAACATGGACAACTTCTAATAAGGCAGACACTAGTCTTGCCTATGATCTCAAAGCATGAGAATGAGTATGATACTATGTTTTTGGTGCGAGACTCAATATTTGTCTAACGGGAATATTTTGAGTCTCGGTACACCAGACAAAATCTCCCAAGTGTGATGAGAGACCAAGACTGCCCAAAAGAGCATAGCTCACCTGTCGGTCAAACAAGCACAACCCAATCAGAGCTGTGCAAAAACAAATAGATAATTATACAAGATGAATAATATACAAGTAAATTAGTTATTTGGAATAAATTGAAGGGATTCATCAGAAGGTAAGTCAAATTGGGAGGCAAATTGATGCTGGCAAGCTTCCCAGGCACGTGTGATGGATGCTGGTATCACCTGCTCTAAACGTCGCCAGTAAATTAAGAAGCATAAAGATGACCACCCGCCCAATTTCATAATAATTTCAGGTTCTGTACCAGAACATAGGAGTTCGAAAGCTCCTGTTAAGAACGTAACGTACTCTCCGATTCCGGAGTCGTCGGAGTTCCGGACGGAGTTCCGGAGTAATGGGCGAAGG